>CAUYPK010054555.1:0-35848 GCA_963574355.1 Loris lydekkerianus
GTTCTGGGAGTGCCTGGTGCTCAGTGACTTTGGCTCAGAAAGCCCAAGGCTCCAGCAGTCTCTGGTCAGGGGAAGGGCTCTGCACCGAGGCAGGGAGGGCTCCAGAGTGCACGCAGCTACCAGTATCCCTGGCCAGATGAATGGGCCAGTGTGGAGGCCTGGAGGACACAGGAGGGAGGTCGCAGGGTTGTGCAGCTCCCGCAGTTTCTGGTCAGGACATGCAGAGGCCTGGTGGGTGCGGGTCATGGGTCAGGGGTCTTGGTGCAGCTCTTATGGAGGTCCGGGTGGCGCCAAGCCCAGGAGTTTGAGGTTGCTATGAGCTGTGATGCCACGGCACTCTATCCAGAGCAACAGCCCAAGTTTCCAGTGTGCCAAAACCCCATCTCACTCTGCCCCTGAGGGTTAAGGCTGTGGGGCATCTCAGTCCCCACCTTTAGGCTGCTCAGTCACTAGGTTACTAGGTCCCACCCGATCCTTTCTATGGGACCCTGAGGGCAAAGCTTCCTGGGGCAGTTCTCTCACAATGGCTTCCTGCGACCCAGCTCAGCAGCTCAGTCTGGGGCCCTCAACAATGCCCAAAGTTCTCCGCACTCCTGCTCAAGCTCTCCCCAAGGCATTTCAACTGAGTGCCAAGTCCAAAAACACTGAAAAAGTTCACAGGTAAGGCCTTTCTAATTTGCAGTCTCAATGCTGCTTATACTTATGGTTGCCAGAAGGATTAGGTTGATCAAACACATGCAACCACTTGCCAGTTTTCCACTGTTTTTGTCCTCCTCTTGGGGTCCAGAAGTCCCTTGCTGACTCCCTGTATCCTCAAAGGGATTATAGGCAGATCCCACCAGCCAGAGATGCCTGGAATCTTATCTTCCCAGATGCACCATGCCCCGTTGCAGGGAAGCTGTTTCTTGGCTGTCATCTTTAATCCATCTCCCTTCTATACAAATTGTTATCTTCTCACGTGGCAGCCCTGATGGCTCATGGCTGTAATCCTAGCACTCTGGGAGGCTGAAGCCAGAGGATTCCTTGAGCTCAGGAGTTTGGGACCAGCCTGAGCAAGAGAAAAATCCTGTCTCTTCCAAAAATAGAAAAATTAGCAAGGCATTGTTGTGGGCACCTGCAGTCCCAGATACTCTGGAGGCTGAAGCACGAAGATCATTTGAACCCATAGGTCCGGCTTCATGGCTCATGCCTAACACTGGGAGGCTGAGGCTGGTGGATCCCTTGAGCTCAGGAGTTTGAGACCAGCCTCTAAAAATAGCCGGGCACTGTGGTGGGTGCCTGTAATCCCAGCTAGTTGGGAGGCTGAGGCAAGAGAGTTGCTTGAGCCCAAGAGTTTGAGGTTGCAGTGAGCTGTGACTCCAGGGCTCATGTCATGGAGGGTGACATGTCTTAAAAGAAAAAAAAAAAAAAAAAAAATATATATATATATATATATAGATAGATAGATAGATAGATAGATATAGATATAGATCTATCCATGTAATAAAATTCAACTTGTGTACCCCCTAAATCTATTAAAAAGAAAACAAACAGAAGAAAAAGAAGAATCAATAACAAGGAAGAAGAAAAAAATGAATAGACAAGATCACTCAAACCCAGGAGTATGAGGGTGCCGTGAGCTAGGCGGAGGCCATGGCACTCTAGCCTGGGCAACAGAGTGAGACTCTGTCTCAGAAACAAAAACCAAGTTGTCATCCTCTTGCTGTGTCCTTATGTGGTCTTTCCTCTCTATGTGGGGACCCCTGATTTTTTCTATGTGTCCTAATTTCCTCTTCTTATAAGTATATCAGTAAGGTTGGATTAGAGGTCACGCTAATGACTTCATTTTAACTTGATTACCTCTGGAAAGGCCCTATCTCCAGATATAGTCACATTCTGAGTTACTGGAAGTTAGGACTTCAACACGTGAATTTTCCCTTTTTTTTTTTTTTTTTTGGTTGTAGTTGTCATTGTTTGGCAGACCTGGGCTGGATTCAAACTCAGCAGCTCCAGTATATGTTGCTGGCTCCCTAGCTGCTGAGCTACAGGCAACAAGCCAACATGTGAATTTTCGGGACACATAATTCAGCCCATGCAGCTGCCTGGTACATCCCTCCCCAGCTGCTGGGAATGCTGGCTGCTAGTGACTCACAACTATGCCCTTCTGCAGAGAATTATTCTTGGCCCACCAGGGTCACCTTGCTTAGGGGGTTACCACCTTGGCCCTGCTCTAGTGGCCCACAATCAGTGTTGCCTAACACTGTCATGTAAAGGCTGGTCCCCTTGCCCCAAGGCAAGCCCAACACTGCGATGCTATTCATGCCTATGAGCTCTCCACCGGATCATGCTAAGGCTAGATTCTAGATGAAAACTACATTTTTGCTCAGCTTCTTCCTCTGCCTCATCTGGATCCCCTCATTTCCCTTCCCCTGGGGGCACTACCCCAATAAACCATGTGCCCTAGGACCCCTGTCTCAGGCTCTGGTGCTAGGGAGCCTGATCTACACCAGTAGTATCTTAGAACTCTGTTAAGAGTATTTGAATTTCTGGCTCGGCACCCATAGCACCGTGGTTATGCAGCCGGCCACATGCACTGAGGCTAGCAGGTTCAAATCTAGCCTAGGCCTGCTAAACAACAATGACAACTGCAACCAAAAAATAGCTGGGTGCTGTGGCAGGCACCTGTAGTCACAGCTCCTTGGGAGGCTGATGCAAGAGAATCACTTAAGCCCAAGAGTTGGAGGTTGCTGTGAGCTGTGATGCCATGGCAGTCTACCAAGGGCGACATAGTAAGACTATCTCAAAAAAAAGAAAAAATAAAAGAGTGTTCAAATTTCATTCCTAGAATCTAGGAATGGAAGAGAAGTTGCTGTCCCATGTTGGCAGGTTGGTTTCTCTCCATATGGACTCCTGTATACAACGACTTGAATGACCTCCTAGCCCAGAAGCTGGCTTCCCCCAGAGCAGGAAGGACCCCAAAGCAGAAGCTGGAGCCCAATTTAGGAGCCCAAGGCAGAAGCTGGAGTATCTTTTATGAGCTACCTATGGGAGACACAACAACATTACCTCTGCCATATTATGGGTCACACAGGCCAGCCTGTGTCAAGATGAAGGGGACAACCCAAGGGCATGGATACCATAGGGTGATGATCATGGGGGACCATCTTGAAGGCACATATTAGACTGAGACATCTCTTTTTATATAACCACACAATAACAGAAATAAAAGAACACAACTGGCCCAGCATGGTGGCTCATGCTTGTAATCCTAGCACTCTCGGAGGCCAAGTTGGGTGGATTGCTTGAGCTTAGGAGTTCAGAGAACAGTCTAAGCAAAAGCAAGACCTCAACTGTACTAAAAACAGAAAAACTACTCAGGCATTGTGTTGGGCGCCTTATAGTCCCAGCTACTTGGGAGCTCACAGGAGATTCACTTGAGCCCAAGAGTTTGAAGTTGCTGCATGCTATGATGATGCCACAACACTCTACCCAGAATGACAAAGTAATCCTTTGTCTCAAAAAAACAAAAACAAATTAACTACAAAAGATTATAATTTATGAGATGCCTTTCAAAAGTTGTTCCCAAACCCCTGAATATTGGAAAATTTAAATTCACACTCAAAAGGAGGAGAGAGAATTTCAGATCCTTCATCAGGAGTGATATAGTTGAACCAATAACATTATCATTTATCAAAAAATATTTTAGGAGGCACCTGTGGCTCAAGGAGTAGGGTGCCGGCCCTATATACGGAGGTGGTAGGTTCAAACCCAGACCCAGCCAAAAACTGCAAAAAAGAAAAAAAAAAACAAAAAACAGTTTGGGAATTCTTTTTGGCTCTGCACTCAAGCAGCTAAAGTGTCAGCCACATACACCTGAGCTGGTGGGTTCGAATCCAGCCCGGGCCTGCCAAACAACAATGATGGCTGCAACCAAAAAATAGCCAGACATTGTGGTAGGTGCCTGTAGTCCCAGCTACTTGGGAGGGTGAGGCAGGAGAATCGCTTGAGCCCAGGAGTTGGAGGATGCTGTGAGCTGTGGTGCCACAGCACTCTACCCAGGGTGACAACTTGAGGCTCTGTCTCCAAAAAAAAAAAAAATTTTTTTTTAATTTGTTCATGGATTCCAAAGGTAAAAGTCCATATCCTCACACAGTGTCCCCTGATGAAAGCCAAATTCCAACATCCTTGTATGGTAATAAATTATCTGAATTTGAGATATGCTTATGTACGTGATAAAGAAATTATGTGGATTTGTACTAGTGGCCTCTTCTATACTTTTTAAAGGTTCCTCATGGGGGTCTGTACTTATCCTTACTCTAATCAAAGTGTTTATCAATGATTTAGAATAAAAAATAATGGAAGAAATGTTTATTAAACTGTGAATGTCTCAAAACTTGAAGGGATAGTTAGTACCTGAGATGTTAGCACTAGGTTTTAGGGCAATCCTTGTAGGCCAGAATGAAGGACTGAACAAGTTAAATCAAATTTAACAGGGATATATGAAAAGGCCTATTTTCAGATCTGCTTAATCAATTACTTAAGTCTTATAAGACTTCAATGCCCCTGACGCTTCTATTAGGAAACATGCATGGCCCAGTCACTTTTGGGGATGCTTTTACTTCCTTCTATCTGATCCCTCGTGCTGACAGGTACACACACCTCAGGTCCTCCATCCCCTCTCCAGGGGTGCTGTCAGGAGTGCTGTCAGGATTATAGGAGTAGAGAGGCAGAAGAACTAAGCAAGAAAAATCCCTTTGTGGCTCGGTGCCTATAGCTCAGGCGGCTAGGGCACCAGCCACATACACCAGAGCTGGCAGGTTCAAATCCAGCCCGGGCCAAAAAATAGCTGGGTGAGGTGGCAGGTGCTTATAGTCCCAGCTACTTGGGAGGCCGAGGCAAGAGAATCTCTTAGGCCCAGGAGTTTGAGGTTGTTACGAGCTGTGATGTCATGGCACTCTACCCAGGGTGATAGCTTGAGACACTGTCTCAAAAAAAAAAAAAAAAAGAAAGAAAAAGAAAAATCTTTTTGTGAATGAGTAGATGTAATTGGCATCCTTTGTCCCTCTCCTAATCACCACCCTCTTCCTCATCACAAGAAGCCAGAGTACTTCTCACCTGAGTGTCCACTGATGGGGAAATGTGCAAGACAGTCATTTTCTTTCTTTCTTTTTTTTTTTTTTAAAGCCCTAGTCAGTGCAACCTCTGCTGGCATATAGTCTGTTTGTGAGGTTGGAACAGAAGGCTGGCTCCAAGGAGTGCCTCTCTCAATTGTGGTCCCGCCTCTGGGACTTTAGTTCATGGGATCTGAGGAAAAACAGTCTTCTTTTGCAGAGACCCATCAGTTTGGATTTTCCCTTAAACTTTAGAAAAATCTGACTTCCACTCTTAGGCATCCAATGACCTACCATGGTCACTCATGGTCATTTATCTCTTCTTAGAGAGAATAGGTTAAAAATTGGTTATGTGAGCATAGTTAGCAAAGGGAATATAAACTTGGAGCTCTAGCCATCATGAAACTGTGTGCTTGGAAAAATACGCATTATTTTAGTACGCATAGGTTAGGTAATGCTGCAATAACAAACAACTCCAAAATCTAAGTGGCTTAAAACAACACACGTTTATTTTTAACACACATTACAGGTATATTGCAATTCAGACACCAAGCTAACAGGGGCTTCATCAATTGGAGCACCCTGATTGGCACTGCAATGGAAAAAAGACGATGGATAATTTGCACTATCAACTGCTTTTCTCCCCAGAAGTGATGCATGTCACCTCCATTCCCATTTAATTAACCAGAGAAAGTCACATGGTCATGCTTACCTTCAAGGAGACAAATGGGCTGGAGTCCTCCCCCATCCTCAAATAAGAAAAGACTCAGATATTGGAGAATAATGTTAGTCACCAAATCTATGTACAAATGGAATGATGCTATTTTTTATTTATAGAGCTGGAGGCAGTGATAGGAGATACTTTTTTATTAACTATTTTAATAGAAAAAGCTGGTAAAAAATATTCTAACTGAACTAAAATAAAACGAAAAGTAAACCTTTTCCTTTACAGTAGTAACAACCTCCCCAGAAGAACATGCCAAGTCTTGTGAAGGATCTTCTTCATCGCTGTCCAGAAGAGAAGAAAAAACAAGAAACCTAAGAAATGCCTGGTGCACAGCCCAAATTCCTACTCCATGGATGTGACATGCCCAAGATACTCTGCAGTCACCTTCCTATTTATTTATTTTCCTTACAGTTTTTGGCCCAGGCTGGGTTTGAACCCGCCACCTCCAGTATATGGAGCTGGCGCTTTACTCCTTAAGCCACAGGCACTGCCCTATTTATTTATTTTTTTATCAGTTAGCATACAGGCTTAGAGAAAAGATTTTTATTTTATTTTATTTTATTTTATTTTATTTTATTTTATTTTATTTTATTTTTTGAGACAGAGTCTCACCATGTTGCCCTTGGTAGAGTGCTGTGGTATCACAGATCACAGCAACCTCAAACCCTTGGGCCTAAGCAATTCTCTTGCCTCAGTCTCCCCAGTAGCTGGAACTACAGGAGCCCGCCACAATGCCCAGCTATTTTTTGGTTGAGTTGTCGTTGTTTGGCAGGTCCAGACTGGGTTCCAATCTGCCAGCTCTGATGTATGTGGCTGGTGCCCTAGCCGCTGAGCTACAGGTGGCTTTTTTTTTATTCATCAAGAAGAATCAGATAGAAGCAATCAGGGTGTTACAAGTCTTGATTATTCAGAAAATATTTTTATTTCAAATTAATATGGAGCTATTTATGATTAGGTTACATAGTTTGCTTTTGTAAGGTTAAAGACCAGTTTATAGTTGTGTCTTTCACTCAAGGAGTGTGCTATATACCCACACAATGTATCCGTTGAGTGGCAATTTATTAATACCTAACCCTTTCCTTCCTTCCCCTTACTTGAATTTAATTGAGTTTTTTCATCACATGAGCATGTAGTTATTAATCTACTGTTTCTAATTAAGTGCTGAGTACGCATGGTGCTTGTTTTTCCATTACTGTGATACTTCACTTAGGAAAATGTTTTCCAAATCCATTCAGTTTGTTATAAAAGATACAAAATCTCCTTTTTTTTTTTTTTTTCAGTTTTTGACCCTGGGCTGGGTTTGAACCTGCCACCTCTGGCATATGGGGCTGGTGCCCTACTCCTTTGAGTCACAGGCACCGCCCATCTCTATCTTTTTTTTTTTTTTTTTTTTTGAGACAGAGCCTCAAGCTGTTGCTCTGAGTAGAGGGCTGTAGCATCACAGCTCACAGCAACCTCAAACTCCTGGGCTAAAGTAAAGAGATTCTCCTGCCTCCACCTCCCAAGTAGCTGGGACTACAGGCACCTGCTTTAACGCCCAGCTATTTTTTGATTGTAGCCTCATTGTTGTTTAGCGGGACCAGTCTGGATTAGAACCCGCCAGCTCAGGTGTATGTGGCTGGCATCTTAGCCGCTTGAGCCACAGGTGCCGAGCCTTTTCTTTCTTTCTTTCTTTTTTTTTTAAAGAAACAGAGTCTCACTTTTGTCGTCCTCAGTAGAGTGCTGTGACATCATAGCTCATGGCAACTACCAGTTTTGGGGCTTAGGCGATTCTCTTGCCTCAGCCTCCTGAGTAGCTGGGACTACAAGCGCTCACTTGTTGCAGTTTGGCTGGGGCCGGGTTTAAACCCCACACCCTTGGTATATGGGGCCGGCGCCCTACTCACTGAGCCACAGGTACCACCCCATGGTTGAATAGTATTGTATACTATGTTTTCCGTGATCTACATATACCACATTTATTCATCAATTCATGTGTTGAAGGAAACCTGGGTTGTTTTCACATCTTTACAATTCTGAGTTGCACTGCTATGAACATTCAAGTGCAAATGTCCTTATGGTAAAATGACCTTTTATTTATTTTATTTATTTTTTTTTGAGATAAGAGTCTCACACTCTGTTGCCCAGGCTAGAGTACCCTGGCCTCAGCCTAGCTCACAGCAACCTCAAACTCCTGGGTTCAAGCAATCCTCCTGACTCAGCCTCCTGAGTAGCTAGGACTACAGGCACCCACCAAAACACCTGGCTATTTTTTTCTGTTTTTAGTAGATTTGGGGGTCTCACTATTGCTCAGGCTGATCTGGAACTCCCAAGTTCAAGGGATCCTCCTGCCTTGGCCTCCCAGAGTACTAGGATGACAGGCGTGAGCCACCATACCTGGACATGACTTTTTTCTTTTGGGTAGATAACAAGTAATGGGGTTGTGGGATCAAATGGGAAGTCTACTTTCAGTTCTTTGAGGAGTCTCCAGACTTCTTTCCACAGATGCTACACTAGTTCCCAGTCCCACTATGCAGAGATGTTAATCATATACCACCTGAACTCCAACCATCTGTTCTAACCTCCTCTCCAAGAGGAGGGCCAGCTAAGGATTATTCCGCCTGTCAGTCACCCTGGTCTCTAGTTATGCGCAAGGGTAGTTTTGTGTGTTGGAAGCTTCCCTGTCCTCAGCCAGCCTTCAGGAGGAAATGCAGGGCTTATAAAAGGGCGCTCCTCAGAGAGAGCAGCACAAAAGCACCCTGAATCAAGAGGAGTGGAAAATCATTCCAATACACACATTTTGGATGAAAAGAAAAAAAATAAACCTTCTATCACCCAGATACCCAACCCTGGCTCTCCTCTGCTGAAGTAATCATGATTACCAATTTCCTATGTTCCTTCCAAAAAAATTCTCAACAAAAGCACATGTTTATATACATCCGAGTCTACTGTATATAGTCTATATTATATAAAGTACATAGAGAAATGCAAAATACTTGCATGTAGCATTTAAAAAATAACTCACTAACACCCATGTGAAGCATTGAAGTGAAGCTCCTTCCCCAACACCCCCCATGTGCCCCTCTGACTTTTGTAGTAGTCATTTCTTGCCTTTAAAAAATAATAGTTTTGGGTGGCACCTGTGGCTTAGTGGGTAGGGCGCCAGCCCTATATAACAAGGGTGGTGGGTTCGAGCCTCCCAAGTAGCTGGGACTACAGGTGACCACAACAATGCCTGGCTTTTTTTTTTTTTTTTTAGAGACAAATTCTTGCTCTGGCTCAGGCTGGTCTCCAACTCCTGAGCTCAGGCAATCCACCCACCTCGGCCTGCCAGAGTGCTAGGATTATAGGCTTGATTGTTTCTTTCAATCAATATTTCATTTCTGAGATTCATCTACATATAGCTAGAGTTTTGTCCTTTCCATTATCTCATAGTGTTTCATTATGAATATATCATAATATATCCATTTTCCTTACAACAATATTTGAGTTTTCTTTTTGGGGCTATTATAGGCAATGCTGCTGTCCATGGGTCATGATGCACATGTGTATGAGTTTCCAGAAGAATTATTAGTGGCTTATAGAGTATAAATATCTTCAATTTTAACAACAATGCCAGACAGTTTTCCAAAGTCATTATACCAGTGTACATTTCCACCAGTAGTGTAAAAATGCTCCTATTCATTATAGCTTGATCAGCTCTTGGCATTGTCACAGTATATGACTATTGATTATTTTACACAAATGGGAGAGTAGTATACAGCTTATTCTCCACACTTGCCTTTATAAAACATATTTTTTTTTGGAATTTATGTCACCTGGAATATATGGACATTCTTTTTCATGCTTGCATAACATTCTGTGGTGTAAAGATCTATTTTTTCCTCTACTGTTTTGAATAATACATCATTTCCAACATAGATGTATAGGGGAAAGATGGTGCATATTCACAACTCACTTCTCTGCCTGTGGCAGACATCGCTAATTGATCATGGCATTCTTTCCCAATGAGCAGAGATGTAGTCTCAGATTTCTTCTCAACACAGTGCTCTAATACCTTACTACTCAAAATATAGTCCCAGGGTTGACAGCATCCACATTACTTGGGAGCCTGTGAGAAATCGAGAATTTCAGACCCTACCCCAAACTCACTGGATCAGATCCTGCATTCCCAGGTGATTCACTTCCACAGGAAGTCTGGGACATGCTGGCCAAGGCAGCAGCTACAATCAAAGTCATTCTATGGGGTGAAATGTGCATCCTCTGTATTTCAGAGGCACACTGCATGGCTCTGTCCTTGGTCCTGTCTTTTTCTAAGAGCTTATCTGTGTACTGAATGAGGAATGAGGACAAAGGTGGCAGGCTGGTCTGATTTGCCCACGCTAAGAATCTCAGAGGGGTAGCTGCAACACTGGATTGCAGAATCAGAACAGGAATACCCTGAAAGGATGGAGGGAAGGACTAAATAAAGTTTGATCAAGACAAACAAAAGGCTTCATAGGCAACGCCCGTAGCTCAGTAGGCAGGGCACCAGCCAGATTCACCCAGGCTGGCGGGTTTGAACCCAGCCCCAGGCCAGCCACACAAAAAATGACAACCACATCAAAAAATAGCCAGGCTACAGGTGGACTTGGGAGGCTGAGGCAAGAGAATTGCTTAAGTCCAAGAGTTGGAGGTTGCTATGAGCTGTGACACCACGGCACTCCACTGAGCGCGACGTAGTGAGACTCTGTCTCAACAACAGCAACAAAAGGCTTTGTAGGGGGTATCCTTGAAAATAGGGTCTTGGGTAGCATGACCCACAGTATTTCAGATTAGTTTTAGAAACCCTACTGTGCTTTTTCCTTCTAGACTTGGGAAGTCAATTTATGCACTAGAAAATACAGAGACTCTGAGATACTCATGGTAAAGAAATCAGTTTCTCTTTGTTTAATTCAACCATCCCCTAACAGAAATGTGTATTACCTGTAAGTATCCCATGGAAAACAAAGTGGGAAAGCCTGGCTTGGGATTTTAGCTTACGGTCTGGGCTATGAAAAAGACATTATTATTATTGATTTATTTGTTTTTGTTTTTGTTTTTGAGACAAGAGTCTCACTCTGTTGCCCTGGGTAGAATTCCGTAGTGTCATAGTTCACAGCAACCTCAACTCCTGGGCTTGAGCACCTCTTGCCTCAGCCACCCAAGTAGCTGGAACTTCAGTAGTGGCTATTTTTTTTTTTTTTTTTTTTTTTTTCTTATTTTTAGTAGACACAGGGTTTCACTCTTGCTCAGGCTGGTTTCAAACTCCTGAGCTCAAGCAATCCATCTGCCTCAGTCTCCCAGAGTGCTAGGATTACAGGTGTGAGCCATCATGCCTGGCCAGACAACAGTAGCTTTAAAGCCCTTTAAAAGTAGTACAATCTCCAAGGCCAGAGAGAGGAGGGACATTGCTCCCTGCATTCCAATGAGCACCACGTTAACTTCACAGGTTACTAGGCTGGGCCACTGAGTCAAACATCTTCACAGACAGGTCCTAGGACAATGAGGGCACACTAGCTATCTAAACAAGACACCTTGAGTGTCTAACCAAGAGCTGTTCTTTCTTTCCCACCTCAACACATGATGGGAGTGGTGGACGAGGAGGCAGGGTGGGGTGTCCCAAGACTTAAAAAGCCTCCAGAGGACTAAAAAGTCTCCACTGGAAGATTACATACTTCCTCTGACTCCTTCCTCAGGAACCACAAAGTAACTTCTATATTTCACAGACATCCTGTGAAAAAGGAATTAAAATTTCTTCAAGGAGGATCAGAGAACAAACCTGAGACGGGTGGATAAAAGTCACAGAAAAGCAAAGTCACACAGGCTGGCTGTGTAGACATACATGTATACACATACACGTGTTTTCTCTGCCCACAGTGCAATAGAATTAGAAGTTTATGACAAAAACTTAGCCAAAAAATTAACCTGAATTTTTCTTTCTTTCTTTTTATTTTTTGAGACAAAGTCTCACTATGTCACCCTTGGTAGAGTGCCGTGGCATCACAGCTCACAATTACCTCAAACTCTTGGGCTTAAGTGATTCTTTTGCCTCAGTCTCCCAAGTAGCTGCGACTACAGACACCTGCCACAATGCCTGGCTATTTTTTTTTTTTTTTTTTTTTTTCAGTTTTTGGGCTGGGTTTGAACTCACCACCTCCAGCATATGGGGCCAGCGCCCTATTCCTTTCAGCCACAGGCACTGCCCTTATTTTTTGATGCAATTGTCATTGTTGTTTAGCTGGCCCGGGCTGGGTTCAAACCTGCCAGCCTTGGTGTATGTGGCTGGCGCTGTAACCACTGTGCAACAGATGCCGATCCTAACTTGGAATTTTTTATTTTATTTATTTATTTATTTAATTTTGGAGACAGAATCTCAAGCTGTCAGCCTGGATAGAATGCCATAGAATCATAGCTCACAGCAACCTCAAATTCTTGAGCTCAAGTGATCCTCTTGGCTCAGTTTTTCTTTACTTTTTTTTTTTTTTTTTAGTAAAGATGGGATCTTACTTTTGCTCAGGCTGGTCTCAAACTCATGAGCTCAATAACTTGGAATTTTTTATAAAAGCTTTCTAAATGATTCTTGACTTTAAGGGAAACAAAACTACAAACTACAAACTATTTAGAAGTAAACCAGAATCACAGAGCTATGTATCAAAATCTGCGTTCAAAGCAGGTCACAGGAAAGTGAGTATCTCCAGGGGTATACACAGCAAGACTGACATTATGAGAATTAAGTTTTTAACCTAAGACACTAGCAAGTGAACAGCAAAATAGATACAGAAGAAATGTAAGCATACATTACTAAAGATACAAGCAAAAATAAATGAAATCAAAACAAAACCCAATAATAAATGTTATCAGTCAAACCAAATGCTATTTCATTGAAGAAAAAGACCATGAAGTAGATATTATTGGAAAAGATAATCAAAGGGGAAAAAACACTTAAAAACAAAAATAACACGTGTAATAAGAAAGACAAGAAACAGATATTTGAAAAGATTTTTTAAAATAGTAGGCACAATTTTATAGCAATAGGTTTGAAAATTTAGACAAAAAGTTATTTTTCATGAATATCCAATAAATACATGGAATATACAATAAATGTCCAATAAATACATGAAAAGATGAAAAATATTACAGGAAAGCAGGTTTAGTCTCATTATAGGGACTGATTTCCTAACATATTGGAATGATCCACAGATGGCAGGAAGTCCGTCACTGGAGAAGAATAGGACAGGCCCAGGTGCTGGCTGAGAGCGGGACCAGTTATCAGGAGGAGGGTGGCTGGCGCTTTTGGGAGATCCAAATAGAGAATTTTCTGTTTCTGTGATTTTCATGATCCATCTCCTTTAGCTGTTCGTTGATTCTACCAATGGCCCTTGCTATGGGCAACAAAGTTGCCATAATGATCTCTTGATGCTAACAAGCAGGGGAGAAGTGGCTGTGAGTGTGGCCCATTTTCCTGGCCCGAAGGAGGCCAGAGGGCAGAGCACGCCTCATTCCTCACCATCACCAGCTTCCCAGGTCTCCTGGACACATGTGGGGTTGTTTCTGACATGATTAGGTTAAGGTCAGGGCCTAATGACTAGGCTCTGTGGCAGGGTTCCAGGCCTGGAGAAGCAGGAAGGACAGGAAGTAACCAGTCCACAGAATGGACCAGGGGCCAGACCGGACCTGATTCACTTGTTGTGTGGAGGCAGGAATCATTCCCCTGCCAAGTCAAATACCACACTTGTAGGTCAGATTAGACGTGAACTGGAGTTGGGCAATGCCATCTTGGGGGGTGTGCTGCACTGGAGACTCCCTTTACCTGTGACAAACAGGAAAGCAGGAGCCAAATCTGTGAAAGAGTCTAGAGGGGCTGCCACGATGTGCTCGACGCCCACCCAGTTCCCAGCTCTGGCGTTCTGCTCAGCCTTGCCCCTCCCCTCTTCTGCCCACACACCCACATTGGCCCAGAATGAAACCTCATGGCCTTACGCTGTCATGGTCAGCTTAGTCAAGGCCAGTGAACCAAGTAGCTGATGTATCATTGCCACACTGGCAGGCCTCCTTTCAGACCAGGCTGGGACTAGCCAGCCAAGTGTCCGCTTTGCTGGCCAGTCAGCATGAGTCACTGTTCTTTGGAGGATGCTGCCTTCCTGTTGATGAAGGATGTGAAATGCTGCTTTGTCCTCCTAGAGTTCTGGAAATTCCAGAAAAGGAAAGACTGGGTAGGAGAGAAAAGAGAACATTTCTTTAAAAACAAAAATGTCAAAACCCCCAAATACAGCCAAGGTGCCTCCTTTTGGTGTTACACTTGTGATTCATGAAAATATACCTTGAATGTCTCTGGACTCAGATAGAATGTCACCGACTGAGCCAGATCTCATCTTGCCTTGCAGACAGGAGTGCATTCATCTCCCCACTGACCCATTTGTTCCCAATCTCCTGCCCCCACCTCTAGGGTCTCAAGCTGCTAACCCCCACACACTGAGCCCATCTGAAGTTTCTTAGTGCTCCCACTGACTTAAAAACGAAGCTACTATTCCATCCTGTCTTAGCTTAGGTTTCTGCAAAAGTAGATTCTGGGTATGGGTAGTTTGTTTGATTTCAAGAAGTGGAGAAGTGAGACAAAGCAGGAAAGAAAGCTGAGGAAGTGCTCATTGAAGTGCAGTTTGTTTCTGCAGGCACCAGGCTCATCCTGCTGGGATCCCCCTGAGATGTGTAGGAGATGCTTCAGAATTATTTCATGAGAGATGGAGAAACTGAGGAAGTTAACCACTGATTCCTGCACTCATTGGTTGAGGGCCATCTGTGGGGTTCTAGAGCCCCAGTATGTCTAAACTACTGCACCCAGGCTGAGCCAGCTTCCTGGGAGCTCGAGATCTGCTTGGTCTTGTCTGGTTGCTTATGACCTGTCACTCAGTGAGTGATTAAGGGAAACCTTTTCTAACGAGGGCAGCTGCCACCATTTCCTTTTCTCCCTGTATGTGAATGCTGCGACTCACTTTGAGAGGCAGAGCCTCATTCCCATTTCTCTAAATCAAGGCTGGCCTTTTGACTGGAGAGTGGAAGGGACGTCTTAGGGCTTTAGGACTCAGTCTTGAGAAGCCTTGCAGTTCTCATCTGGTTACCGTGGAACATTTACTCTTGACATACTCCGACCCCAGCCCCCAGGCTCCATGGATGCCCAAACCACCTGGAAAGCCATGTGTAGGTTCTTCAGGGACTGACCCAGCTGTGTTCTCTGCAATTAGCCTCACTTACCAGCCATGTAAAGAAGTTGTCTTAAATTTGGATCCAATTGAGTCTTCAGATAACCATACTCCTAACCAACATCTGACCGCATCCATATGACAGATCCCAAGTGAGAACTGCTAAACTGAGCTCAGTCAAATTCATAGACTCATAAGACACAAAAAACAATTGCTTAGCAAAAAAGAGTTGAACCCTGAAGCTGTCTTGGTCACCCAGGGATCCCAATAGGGAGAAAGCACTGCCCTGCTTACTTACCTACTGTGCCACACTCCTGCTCCAGGTGAGCTAAGGGCAAGTGACAGGTGGCATCCTTCTGCCACAGTGGTTCCACTCATCCAGATGTAAGCAGAAAGAAGTATTTAATTATTGAGAAGGTAAAGACCCAACAAATATTTGCGTTAGGGGACTTTTGTTCACCCTGTGCAAACAATGTGGCTGAAGTGCATTCATCGGCCCATTGACCCCTTTGTTTCCAATCTTTGTTGGTTGGTTCTTTTTGTTGTTACTGTTCTGGAGCAAAAATGAGAGAAAAAAAAGAAATAGTCTTCTTGGAGGGTGTATGGATTTTTTTTTTTTTATTTAAGAGACAAAGTCTAACTTTATCTCCCTTGGTAGAATGCTGTGGCGTCACACAGCTCACAGCAACCTCCAACTCCTGGGCTTAGGCAATTCTCTTGCCTCAGCCTCCTGAGCAGTTGGGAATTTTGTTGTTGTTGTTGCAGTTTGGCTGGAGCCGGATTTGAAACCACCACCCTCAGTATATGGGGCCAGTGCCCTACCCACTGAGCCACAGGCACTGCCCGGTGTATGGATTTTTTTTTTTTTTTTAATTTGTTTTGCTTTATTTTTCAGGAGCTGACAATGCCCTTTTTCCAGTGAATGGCAATGGTGTGGTTGTCAGGAGATACGCAAAAGTTGGCTGATATATCCCTAGATGTCCCAGAAATGACGTCAACTTGGGAGTGAAGATATATTTGACTCCTTGGCTCAGGAAATATGCACCACTGGGCTATACATGGCCTCATGCACACCAAGTGCAATCAAGAACTTAAAAAGACACAGACCGATGCAGAAAAGGTTGTGGGGATGTGAAGATGGGGAACTGGAGAAGGTGGGAGCATGAACATAATATAAGAACATAAAATTTATACTTATAGTGACATATACATGTAACAAGATGAATATATGCATCAATATATGGATTTAGAGACATAAATATTTTTTAAAAAAAAGGTTTTCTGACATATACACAAGAAGTCATTTACTCATATGTGGTAAATGCAGGTATTTGTGTGGTGGATAGATGTTTTTCTTAGCGAGACAAGGCTGAGATAGAATGTTGAAAGGGATGGTAATTTTAAAATTATTTCTTTGTTTTTTCTTTTTTAATTTTATTTATTTATTTATGACAGAGTCTTACTCTGTTGCCCAGGCTAGAGTGCCATGGTTTCAGTCTAGCTCATAGCAACCTCAAATTCCTGGGCTCAAGCAATCCTCCTGCCTCAGCCTCCCAAGTAGCTGGGACTACGGGTGCCCACCACAACGCCAGGCTAACTTTTCTATTTTTAATAGAGACTGGGTTTTTCTCTTGCTCAGGCTGGTCTGGAACTCTTGAGCTCAAGGGATCCTCCTACTTTGGCCTCCCAGAGTGCTAGGATAATAGGTGTGAGCCACCAAGTTTGGCCAAAAGTTTCTTACTGTTGTTATCTTTTTAATAAAAATGATGGTTATAGAAACTGCCAAGTAACCTGGAAATATTCTTAATGCCAAGTTTGAAAATTGGGATGCAGAACAGTGTGTATACTATGAGCATGATCATATACAAAAATATGTTCAAATGATAAAACCTGGAACAAAATATGTGAAATATGCAAAGATTGTGGTGGGGAGTAGGCTGAGTGATTACTTTTTCTTATAATTTTGTTGTTGTTTTTGCCTTATTTTTCAATAAGCACAATTAAAAAGTGGAAGGTGGGTAGAAAAGAGAAAAGCAGTGAAGCAGCAAAATTTTAAAATCTAGCTTGCCAGATTGGAGGCGGTGGCTCACCCTGACGCTGCTATACAATTAGTTGTCTGGAGACCCAGGAGACACTAAATTTGGCCTCTACATTCACCACAGCAACTTACAGTATTGTGATGGGTAGATGCTGACACGGAGGTTTTCTGACTTGTTCTACAGGAAATCAGGCCAGAAATTCAACACTAGAAAGGATTGACTCATTTATGTTCTTGCTTCCTCATTTAAGGAGGCCTGACAGCTCCGAATTAGGCTGCATGAGACCAAAAGACCTTGGCCCTTTATAGGTCTTTGTTGGAACCATCTATATGCCCAGAATAGCCTCAGGACCACCCATCTTCATGTAGCTCTGTGATATTCTCAAAGGTGGAAGTCAGGGTGAGGGGGTCAGTAATCTACAAGGAAACACCCCCCCCCCCCCAATAGAGGTATGAATAGAAGCCAAGCTGAGAAACAGTAAAAGGAAAATCCTGAGATGTACCAGGGACCTTACGGGTGGAGCCATCTTGATTATGGAGATAGAAGTTTATTGCCTGAGAATGTTCTTAAAGGGGCTCACTGCTGAGTTGCACCATCACCTATCTTCAAGGTCTGCTAGAAGGCTTCTAGCCATTTGGTATTGATCGACTACTACAGTCACTTTCACTAGTTCTGTACATCCTTTTCCACATCCCTAATTTGTCCTACCTACCACCAGGCTGCAATCTTGCTATAATCCAAATTTAACTTACATCACTTCCCTGCTCAAAAACCTTCAAGGCCTTGCCAGTGCCTGTTGAATAGTTGAATTTGTTTTCTTAGGCCATCAGAATGCGATACTAATCAACTTTCCAGCCTGTTGATGTCAGTCAAATCAGTCTAGTCAGCACCTCTGTAGAGGTGACCACTGGCACTCTGTAACTATGTACACAGGCCCCTCTACTTCTCCAAAGCTAACCCAGCTCGGGACCAACAACATTCTTAGTAGAAATGAATTGAAAATAACCAAATGTTGAGTACATTCCTTTGCAAATGTAACAGATATAAGGGGAAAAATTTCCAACTGGTTTTCTGAAAACACTTCCCTGGGAGGTGTCAGCAGGTGTAGATGCCATCTGTATCCTCCCTAAAAGAGTGGAGTGTACTTGAGCACATCTCCAGTCTGAAAAGCCCTATATTAAAAATAACCCCCTCCAAGGGCTAGCATTTAATTCAGCATTTCCCAAATGTGTTTGATTATGCAACCTCAATTTCCTGCCACACCTATTAGTGTCCCTTGAAAGAACATTTTATAGGTCATGAATGGGAAATGTTACTTTAAATAGTTCTTTTTTGCACTCTGGTCTACCCATAAATTTTTCAAAATTTTGGTTGTCTTTTTTTTTATGTACACTAATAGTATTGTACTTGGAGGAAGTCTTAGGAGATCAGTATTTCTTTCCTTTTTCTTTCTTTTTGAGACAAAGGCTCACTCTACCCTGGGTAGAGTGCTGTGCTGTCACAGCTCACAACAACCTCAAACTCTTGGGCTCAAGGGATCCTCTTGCCTCAGTCTCCTGAGTAGCTGGGACTACAGGTACCTGCTACAATGCCTGGCTAGTTTTTCTATTTTTATTTTATTTATTTATTTTGTTGAGACAGATCTCACTTTGTCACCCTTGGTAGAGTGTCATGGCATTGCAGCTCACAGCAACTTCAAACTCTTGGGCTCAAGTGATTCTCTTGCCTCAGCCTCCCTAGTGGCTGGGTCTATAGGCACCTGCCACAACACCTAGCTATTTTTTTTGTTTAGCAGGCCGGGACCAGGTTTGAACCCACCAACCCCAAAGCCTGTGGCCAGCACCCGAACCACTGAGCTAACCACCAGCCCAGCCATGAAACTTAAGAATATGAGCTTGAATCTATTTCCAACCTCCTTTGGAGACTGATGGCTTAAGAAACAGAGGCCAAACAGCAGAGTAATTTCAGCTGGATTCCCCCTATACTAACCCTGAAGTGCGGATTAAAGTGCAAGAGATTACTAAGGAAGGACTTCTGGAGGAAACAGCACGAGAATAGGGGAAGCAGGCCAGAGAAAAGAAGGATATGGTGTGAGGGTGGCAATTCAGGTGTAGTTCCTGCCTTAGTCAGATACCTTGGATGCTCTGGAGTTGCTGATTACTCCTCAAGGTTATCCTGCCTCCAGGCAGGAGAGTTGGGCTTTCCTCCTCCCACAATGTCTCACCCTGAGGAACTATAGCATCCCAGTGCTTACTAAACAGCTCTAGAAAGTCAAGGCATTGCTTTCTTGAAAGTTACTGGTATGCGCCTGGAAGGCCCCGGGGGTAGAGCCCATAAAACCAGTGAGGGGATCTGGAGGCCGAGAGCCCTGGATGGAGCCAGCCTGGAGGCTTTCCACACTCCTTGCCCCCGGGGCCTGGCTTTGTGACTCACATTTTGGGAGCTTTGCTGTGTATCTTGGCCCAGTGTGGCAGGCTGGGACTCCAGGGTGTGGTCAGAGATGCAGGAGGGCAGGGGCTGGCACCAGGGAGCTGGGGAGGTTGCCCTGGGGTAGGACAGAGAGCAAGGACACAGAACCCAGGCAAGCAGGTACCAGCTCAGAGGCCAAAGACAGGAGCCCAAGGCCAGTCTGAGGCTTGGGGTGGGGGAGGCTGGAAAAGGGCTTTCTTTGTCTCTCCCTCATTCTTAGATTGTCCCCCTTGAAAGGGATCAGAATATGCCATCTGGATGGGCATAGTGGCTCACGCCAGTAATCCTAGCACTCTGGGAGACCAAGATGGGCAAATTGTTTAAGCTCAGGAGTTCAAGAGCAGCCTGAGCAAGAGAGCGACCTCATCTCTACTAAGAGAGAAAACAGGCATTGTTTTGGGCCCTTGGATTTCCAGCTATTTGGGAAGTGGAGGCATGAGGATTGCTTGAGCCCAAGAGTTTGAGGTTGCTGTGAGCTGTGATAACACCATGGCACTCAACCCCTGGGGTGACAAAGTGAGACTGACTCAAAAATAAATAAATAAATAAATAAATAAATAAATAAATAAATAAATAAAAAAGAATATGTTATTCCAAAATATGTCCCATTGGCACAAGGATTATTTTGATCTGAAGGCAATTAAGAAATAGGAGGAACTCTGCCCTTCACATTTCTGCCTAAAAACAGAACACTTTCATTTGCAAAGATATCTCTGCGCCCTACCAGGAAGAAAAGAGTGACTCTTCATTAGTGTTATCACTGGAGATGACAGCAAGATGAGTCTGCATAAACAAAACTTACTCAAGAACTGCTAGCTACCACTGGTTTATCCTTTATATTTACTTTCCCACAATTTATAGCCCCTAGAAGCCCAAGCCCTTTTCCGTTTTCTGGTGACTTCTCCACATTTTATTGCCCTTTGTTAAAGTGAGATATAAGTGCCCAATCCTAACCAGTTTTTAGGTTTCCACTTATTGCCTATGAAGTCCCTATGTACATACAAAATAATATTTTGTTCTCTTAATTTACCTTTTAACAGTCTGATTTGCAGGCCCCTGCTACAGAAACTAACAGAGGGAAAGTTTTTCCTCCCCTACAACTTCAAAACCACACTCTGCTTTTTCTCTTTCCAGAACTACTGTAATAATTTCCAGGCCTGCAGCTGGGTGTTCCTTCTGCCATGACTGTCACTTATTCCTTTGTGTGGGTGCTTCTGGCAGTTACTCTCTTCAAAGCACAACCCTTGCCCCCCTCCAACTCTCAGCTTCCTGTTGGCCTGCCTGCCCTGGACTAGCTTTCATAGCATATCCCTGGTAATGCCCTGGAGTGGACTCTGTCAAAGCCTCATCTTGGACTAGCTCTGAGTGCCCATCTCCTGCCAGATTGCTGTGAGAGGCTGGCACCTGCAACCCTGAGCACAGGATCCTCAGTGACTATTTGGAGACCTGGACATGTCTGGAGTTTTAAGTTCCCCCTTCTAAATGAGCAGTAGCTAAAGACAGGCTTGGGAATATAACTTTATTCCTTTGCCTGGAGGGGAAATTTATATGCCAGTGACTCCATTCCCTCACAAGTTTCTAAGAGCACTTCCTTAAAAAAACAACTTGCATATGAAATTTTGATTCAGGGACAGCCTGATCCACACCTCAAAGGTTCATCAAGGTGCTCATTTTGAGGCTGGGCACAGTGGCTCACATCTGCAATCCTAGCACTCTGAGAGGCCGAGGTGGGTAGGTTGCCTGAGCTCTCAAGTTTGGGACTAGCCTGAGTAAAAGTGAGACCCCATCTCTATTAAAAATAGAAAAATTAGTCCGGCATTATGGTGGGCATCTGTAGTCTCAGCTACTCAGGAGGCTGAGGCAAAAGGATCATTTGAGCCCAGGAGTCTCAGATTATTGTGAACTATGATGCCATGGCACTCTACCAGGGCAATTCTGTCTCAAAAAGAAAGCTCATTTTGCAAGTGAAACTCACTGAATTATTGAGTGATATGATATATACAGTGCACAGCAATGGTGATCCCACAATGTCTCTCTAGTGGCCGTGCCCCCTTTTATCACCTGTAACCAATTTTCCTAGGTTAAATTTTGACCTTCCCATCCTCAGCCACGCAGTGTGTTGGAGGGTTGACCCCTACCCACATGGACCCTGATAGCTTTAAGACATGGTGGTCATTCCTCTGGTCATAATGGCCAGGAAAAGGAAACAGACCCATCAGAGGAGGCATCTGTGTGGATTCTGGGAAGAAAAAGCTTTCTGGAACCCCAGGAAGGAAGGCTGTTCATGAGGAAGGACACAGTCCATTCCTCATTGGTGCTGCGCCCAGCCTGCCTGGGAGGTGAGACAACATCCAGAGACAGTGCTGGGACAGGAGTAAAGAGAAAATAGGCCTGGTCACATCATTTGAGTCCTGGGGAATATGGCTATTTGGATACAGAAGTCCCCAAATTCCCTTTTACTATTTAGCCAATTTGAGTTGATATTTATTTATTTAGAGACACTCTGTCACTCTGGGTAGAGTGGCATGGCAGCATGGCTCACAGCAACATCAAACTGTTAGGCCTAAGAGACTGTCTTGCTTTGGTTCTTCGATTTGTAGTAGAGATGGGGTCTCATTCTTGCTCAGTTTGGTCTCAAACTGCTGAACTCAAGAAATCTGCATGGCTTGGCCTCCCAGAGTGCTAAGATTACAGGTGTGAGTCACCAGGCCTGGCCTTGATTTTTTTGAAAATTTGTACCCTTAAGAGTGCTGAATGATTCATTGGCTCTCTTTGGAAGTGGCCCTATTTTGAGGAGCTTATTTTAAGGAGTTCTTTGGATATCCTGAGTGTTCCATTTAAGGGCGAACAGAAATGAATCTTTTCCTCTAGGGGGAAGGGGGAAAGGGAATTAGTAGTGCTTAGTGAGTAGAGAGTTTCCGTTTTGCTTGATAAAAAAGTTCTGAAGATGTTTCACAACAATGTGAACATACTTAACACCATGAAACTACACACTTAAAAATGGTAAGATAGTAAATTTAATGTTACATGTTCTCTACAATAATAATAATAAAAAAAAATCATGCATCCTAGTACTCTGGGAAGCTGAGGCTAGTGGATTGCTGAGGTCAGGCGTTCTAGACCAGCCTGAGTAAGAGCCAGACACCAGATCTACTAAAAACAAAATAGAATAGCTAGGCGTTGTGGGGCACTTGTAGTCCCAGCTACAAGGAGGATGGAGGATGAGAGATGAAGTTTAACCTCACTGAGAAGGTGACATTTGAGTGAAGACTTCATGAATGAACCATAGATGTCACCCTCACTGCCCTGTGGAAGTGCAATGTGGGCAGAGCTGTAAGGAAATTGACCCAAGAGAGAAGGGCTGATGCAGACAAGTCGGTTACACACAGGCACGTTTCGTGGCTTCATGAGTGGGTGCTTTGCAGTTTTCTTCCCCTCCCTCCCCGCCTCCCTCCTTCCCTTTCTTCCTTCATTCCTTTTTCTTTCTTTCCTTCCTTTCCCCCTTTTTCCTCCCCTCCGCTCTTCTCCTTTCCTCCTTTTCTCTCTTCCTCTCTCCGTCCCTTCCTTCCTTTTCTTTTTCTTTTTCCTCCCTCTCTCCCTCCTTTTTTCTTCTTTCTCCCTTTCTTCTTCTTTATTTGAAAAGGTTGTTTCGTCGAGATTCTCCTTTGACATTTTTTCTGCTTATTATCATATTTTTACTTTCTAGATAGATTTCAGTGTCACTTTGTCAAGTCACTCCACCCTTCCTATGTGATTTTCTTTTCTTCTTTTCTTCTTCTTCTTTTTTTTTTTTTTTTTTTGAGACAGAGTCTTAAGCTGTCGCCCTGGGTAGAGTGCCAAGGTGTCATAGCTCACAGCAACCTCCAACTCTTGGGCTCAATAGATCCTCTTGCCTCAGTTTTTGTATTTTTAGTGGAGATGGGGTCTTGCTTTTTGCTCAGGCTGGTCTCCAACTTGTGAGCTCAGGCAATCCACCTGCCTTGGCTTCCCAGAGTGCTAGGATTACAGGTGTGAACTACTTCGCCCAGCCCCTTCCTATGTGATTTTGATTAGAATGGAATTGCATTTGTAGATGAATTTATTGTTTTTTTACAATATTGAGATTTACTAGTTTAATAAAATCATCTTTTTAATGTCTCTGTAAGGTTTTATAATTTTCTTCAAATATGTTAACTTCCTATACTTTGATCTCCAAGTATTTTGTTTTATAGCTAGTGTGAATGAGACTCTTGAAATTGCTTGAGCCCAGGAGTTTGAGGTTGCTGTGAGTTACAAGGAGGCCACGGCACTCTATGCAGGGAGACAGAGTGAGATTCTGTCTCAAAAAAAAAAAAAAAATTTCTTGTGGTTTTTATAGGTTGCAATCAACTTATTTACAAATTATGATTAGTCTCTCATTCTTTCCTTTTTTTTTTTTTTTTTTGCCAATTTTATCCTTCTCATCTTTGCCATTAGAGTAAAACTTGTTAACTGATGCAATTTTCATTTCCCCTATTGTCTGTGTTCCCGTGACTGTTTCCCTCAAGCCTGGCAGTATCCAGGGTGTTCTCTCTCTACTGCCTTAGGGAAAGACTGACACAGCAGAATGTAGGGAAAGGAAGTGAAGTTCTTGGAATTTGTAGTGTCTAAAGTTCTCATCAGACTAGAAACTGCATATGAGGAGGTGATGGAGCTTCCATACTGGCTCACTTGATGTAATGACCCCTGGCCATGAGCTGCTCCTGCCCACATAAGTATAGATCTTGAGAACAAATCTTTTTCTTTTGGAGACAGAGTTTCACTTCGTTGCCCTTGGTGCTGTGGTGTCATAGCTCACAGCAACCTCAAATTCTTGGCCTCAAGCGATTCTCTTGCCTCAGCCTCCTAAGTAGTTTGGACTACAGGTGCCCACCACAATGCCTGGCTGTTTTTAGAGATGGGGTCTTGCTCTTGTTCAGTCTGATCTCGAAGCTGTGAGCTCAGGCAATCCATCCGCTTCGGCCTCCCAGAGTGTTAGGATTATAGGTGTGAGCCACTGTGACTGGCCTTTTTTTTTTTTGAGACAAAGTCTCACTTTGTCACCCTTGGTAGAGCACCCTGGTGTCAGATCTCCCGGCAACCTCAAACTCTTGGGCTCAAGAGATCCTCTTGCCTCCGCCTCCTGAGTAGTTGGGACTATAGGTGCCCACCACAATGCTGGGCTGTTTTTCTTAGAGGTGGGGTCTTGCTGTTGCTCAGGCTGGTTTCGAACTCCTGAGCTCAAGCAATCCACCTGCCTTGGCCGCCCAAAGTGCTAGGATTAGACGTAAGCTACCATGCCCAACCCGATATGTACTTCTTTAATCAAAAGCCTATAGATTCAGAGAAAGAAGATAGACAGAAAGAGGTAGGTTCAAAATGGCTATATGTCCCTGTCTTCTAGGCCAGAAGCCCAACCATTGCCATAAATGGGCAGCGGGGGGTGGAATGGGCGAACCATCAGTAGAACCAGGTATCCTTGACAGAATAAGAAACTGGAACCTGAGGGGGAGTCTGGGCAGTGGCAGAATCGAATCATTTCTTTGGGCAGTGCAAAGGTTGTGCACAGCTGGGCAGCCAGGTCTGGACAGACCACACAGTTCCCACATGCCCCCGTGGGGCTGGTAGCCACAGAGTAATTCGATATATGTCCAGAAGGAGCCCAAAGGGAATGAAGAATCTTGAACACTCCCACCAAACTGGCACAAAGGCCACCCAAAGTTCCCATATACCCAAATGGGGGGCAGAAGGAGCTGAGAGACAAAGACCTGAAGAACAGTCATAGCTGAACTCAAAGAATAACACAGTGGTGCCTGTAGGCACCAACTCCTGGGGTCTAGACAAGACAAAGTACATCTTAGCAAACCCAGTGGGGCAGATGTTTTTCCTCTGAGGCCTTGACACTAAGTGACCCTCTCTTTCCCCAGATGAGATGGCAAAACTGTCAGGAAGGGAAACACTCTTATAATGACCAGGAGTAAATTTCCACCACCTGGGAGAATGTGACTCATGATTGAAATTCAAAGGAATTTTTTTTTTTTTTTTTGTAGAGACAGAGTCTCACTTTACCGCCCTCGGTAGAGTGCTATGATGTCACAGGACTCACAGCAACCTCCAGCTCTTGGACTTCCCCGATTCTCCTGCCTCAGCCTCCCAAGCAGCTGAGACTACAGGCACCCACCACAATGCCAGGCTATTTTTTGGTTGCAGTTCAGCCGGGGCTGGGTTTGAACCCACCACCCTCGGTATATGGGGCCAGTGCCCTACTCCCTGAGCCACAGGCGCCACCCTGAAATTCAAAGGAATTTTTTAAAGAGTAGGGAAAAAAAAAAGGAAAGCCTTATTTCTCCTAAACCTGAGTCTGTGGACTGAGTTGCATGCCAAAATGATAAATATTTGTGGGAATTTTTATCTTGTTTCCAGTATTTTATTTTTAGAGTGGCATTTGGCATTAATTATTTGTGTTTTTGTAGTTTTTTTTTTCGTTTTTTTTTTTTTTTTTTTTGGCCAGGGCTGGGTTTGAACCCATCACCTCCGGCATATGGGGCTGGCGCTCTACTCCTTTGAGCCACAGGTGCCGCCCAATTCTTTGCGTTTTTGATGATGTTAAAGTCCATTTATTTGAGCTGGAGAGTTTCATTATGTTGTTTTACTAAATAAATTAGAAATATATGTTGAATTCTCTCTAATGTCCTTTTGGCATCTATCAAGAGAGTCAGCTTTTTGTCCTTCAACCTGTTAAGGTAATGAAGTACATGACAGATTTTCTTAAAATACCTCTGACTTTGCCTATTTGTTTTATTCCATGGCTAGACTTTATCTTCTTATGATTTATTTACAGTCCTAAAATCAATATTTATAGGTGAATTTGGCATGTACATTTTTTAAACACTCATTCGGACAGGCTTTTATTTTTCTTTTGATACTAACCACTCTATTAACAAGGATAGACAAGCTTTGACATAGGGGTTATAATGAGCTTGCCTCTAAATTTTTCTCATGCTCTTCTAGAAGGTAAAACGACCTAACAGTCAAGATTTATGAGAAAATTTCCACAATGTTATCTGACTGTGTCTGAACATTTGAGGGTATAAGACCTTTGATGACCCTTTTCCCATCTTCCAGAGTTTGTTGGTCTATTTAGATATTCTATTTCTTCTTGAGCTGATTTCATTAATTTCCATTTTTAAGTTTTACTTTTTAATTTTTTTTCAAATTTAGAGACAGGGTCTCACTATGCTGCCTAGGGTGGTCTTGAAACTCCTGGCCTGATCTTCCCACTGAGGCCTCCCACTGAGGCCTCCCAAAGTGCTGGAATTATAGGCGCCAGACACTATGCCTGGCCTAATTTACATTTTCTTATTTTATTTTATTTTTTGAGATAGAATCTCACTCTGTTGCCCTGGGTAGAGTGCTGTGGCATCATAGACCACAACGACCTCAAACTCCTGGACTCTGCCTCAGTTTTTCTATTTTTAGTAGAGATGAAATCTCGCTCTTGCTCAGGCTGGTCCTGAGCTCAATTGATGCGCTTGCTTCGGCCTCTCAGAGAGCTAGGATTATAGGCTTGAGTCACCACACCCAGTCATTAATTAATTAATTAATTAATTAGAGACAGAGTCTCACTCTGTCACCATGGGTTGAGTGCCATGGCATTATAGCACATAGCAACCTCAAACTCTTGGGTTTAAGTGATCTTCTTGCCACAGCCTCCTAAGTAGCCACAGTGCCCAGCAAGTTTTCCTCTTTTTAGTAGAGATGGGGTCTAACTCTTGCTCAGGCTGGACTTGAACCCCTGAGCTCAAGTAATCCACCCAATTCTGCCTCCCAGAGTGCTAGGATTATAAGTATGATCCACCTTGCCCTGACCATTTTCTTATTTTAAAAAAGTCTATTTCAAGTCAGGCACAGTGGTGCATACCTACAATCCCAGCCACTTCAGAGGCTGAGGCAGGCAGATAAGCCCAGGAGGTTTCAGTCCAGTCTGGGCAACAGGCTGTGTGTCTCTTTTAAAAAAGGTACATTTTACTTTGATTTTTTTTTTTTTTTTTTTTGTAAAGACAGAGTCTCACTCTATCACCCTCGGTAGAGTGCTATGGTATCACAGCTCACAGCAACCTCCAGCTCTTAGGCTTAGGCGATTCTCTTGCCTCAGACTCCCGAGTAGCTGGGACTACAGGCGTCCACCACAACGCCCGGCTTTTTTGTTGCAGTTTGGCCGGGGCTGCGTTTGAACCCACCACCCTCAGTATATGGGGCTGGTGCCCTTACTCACTTAGCCACAGGCGCCACTCTTTTACTTTGATTTTTAAGCTCTTACTTATAGTTATACCTAACATTCTCTTATCTAAGTGTCTATCCCTGAACCCTAGAGTTTCATCTCAAAGCAGTATTCCTAGAGTTCCCATGTCCGTTGCCCTCTCCCACATCCTCTCTGATCTCCAGAGGTCACCACAAATATGAATCTCCCTTCTGTACACATTTCCCGTTAGTAGCATCTCCGCTCTAATTATCTTCCTTCATTTTCTTTTGTGCTCCCGAATCTTCTCATGGGCCAAGTGCCTCTTTTTACCTTTGGGTAAAAATGAGAAGAAGTATGGTATGGTATCAGGAGTTGTGATAGGGATTTCCTGTTCTAATACTCTAGTCTCAGACAAAAGAGAAAAACCATACTTTCTCTGGGCTTATTTACCAGATTTATTCATTTTGTTTTTTTGTTTGTTTATATTTTGAGAAATGTTTCACTCTGTGCCTGGGCTCAAGTGCCCTGGTATCATTATAGCTCATTAGCAACCTCAAATTCCTGGGCTCAAGGGATTATTCTTCCTCCTGTGCATCACTCAGAGGTCTTGCTCTGTTGCTCAGGCTGGTCTTGAACTCCTGGGCTGAAGTAGCTTTCTCACCTTAGCTTCCCAAAGTGCTAGGATTATAGTCATGAGCCACCATGCCCAGCCCTATTTACCAGATTTAGAAGATGAGCTGAAAGTGAAGCAAAGGGCTAGATCTCCATCTGGGGTAGGAGATAGGAGGCTGACTCTTTCCCATGGTACAAAAGACAATCCAAGGTCTCACCTGCCTGTATCCTCTCCCCAGGCCCCTGCTACCACAACCTGCCAGCCATACAGAAGATGGACAGCTCTCAGGCCACACCTGTGGTGTCCCCTCTCACCACACTGCCAGTGCTGCCTCACCTGTCCAGGACACCGTGTCATGTTTCTTGATGGTCAGTACAACCTTAAGTATCCACTTTTATCATAGTCTAAGCTACTAAACTATAAAATATTTCATAATGAAAAGGTTTATTTAAGTATTTGCACATATTTTTATAAGTGTACTTTCTTGGAAGCATACAATGAGAGACTTAATAAGAGGTATTTAATGTTTTGCTTAATACAATTCCGTACTTAAAGAGGTTAAATGACTATTTTTGAAAATCTGGAAAATGACCCACATAGCAGGAAAACCCAGGGCTGAACCCAGATGAACAGATACCCTCACAGCTTTGGCTCTGTTCAGAGAGATTTGAACAAGCACCAGTCTCCTTCTTGGACACAGACAAGCTCCCCTACTACCCTCACTCCAAAGTATCAATTACTCACAGGGTTTTGAATCTCGGGACCTAATCCTTGCCTGTCTGGCTTTGTATATTACAGCGGTTTTCTAAAGATCTCAAAGAGAGGATTAAAAAAGCCTTTAAACACAATTCTAACACAGTTTCCCTTAAAAATAAAAAAAGGCGGTGCTTGTAGTTCAATGGGTAGGATGCCAGCCACATGCACCAGGGCTGTGGGTTCGAACCCCTGGCCTACTAAAAACAAACAAACAAATAAACAAAAAATAGCCAGGCGTTGTGGTGGGCACCTGTAGCCCCAGCTACCTGGGAGGCTGAGGCAAGAGAATCGTTTAAACCCAAGAGTTGGAGGTTGCTGTGAGCTGTGATGAGAATTGGAGGTTGCTGTGAGCTGTGATGCAATGGCACTTTCCTGAGGGCAACAAAAGTGAGATTCTGCCTCAAACCCCCCCCCCCAAAACAAACAAAAAAAAGCATTTCCCTAGGGAAACAGAGGGTTGAAAAATGAAGCTGTATCCATGTCTCCTCACTTGGCCAAGTCAGCAGAAGTGTGGACAAAGGCCAAGGCACCAGATTTAATCACTGCAGAGGGGTCACTGGGGAGAGCAGGGCCACATAGCAGGCGAATGACACAGTTAATGACATTAAGCTCATCTGAGTGTGGGCAATAGGAACGCAACACATACATATTACACGGATCATTCTGGCTGCTGTGCTGATAAGTTTGAGATAAGAAAAAATATTATGGTCACAAAATAAAAATTGATTGTTATAAAACATAAAAGAAAGTCCTTGGACATTAAAACCATGATAGCAGAAAACAGTAACAGGAGGGAGGAAGTATTAAACGTAACAAAGGAGTTGTTGGAAGAAAAAACTGAGGAAATTTTCCATAAAGGAGATCAAAAAGACAAAATATGAAAAAAAGGACCAATACTTGAAAAATAGAAAAAATAAGGACTAATATCTAAAGAATCAGTTCCAGAAAAAGGAAACAGAGACATGTGAGTGAAAGAAATTAATTTTAGAAAATTTCCCAATACTAAGGGAACTGAGTTTCCAGACTGAAAGGGCCCAGGGTGCTTGGCACAAGGGTTAATGAATGCTGAATAAAAGTAGGCCAACAGCCAGCCATGTCATTGTGAAATTTCAGACATCCTACAAGCATTCAGAGGAAAAAATAGCAAAAAACTAAGAATCGGAGTGGCACCAGACAACTCCAAGATGTCACATGAAGAGCTGGGAGGTACTGTAGTCTCACCCTCCCCTCCTTAGTGGGACAATGAAACATGTAGGACAGGGGAGCACCCTCCTTTGTGGAGCAAGTTTCTCGTGATGAAGTGGATCAGATACTAGGAGATACGTACAAATGCTGTCCTGTTTGGACTGAACTAGTGAGACATACATAGAAAATCACACAACTAAACAAATAAAACTGTTAACTGCAAAGGAAACTAAAAAGTTGTGCCAGAAGTGAAAAGTAAGTCATACTAAATGTTCTGGCTCAGTTGTGAGTAGGGTTTATACAACCTTAGTGATGTCAGCATTATCATGGACCCTACCAAAATGATACAATTACACGGACAAAATGGAGGGACTGGACTGTGTGTCTGTGGGGAATGATGGCCTAACTCTCCAGCTCCCACTAGATACAGTCAATCGATAAGGCCTAATATTGAGAAGCCACTAAGAGGTGATTTCCGGTGGGGATGGCAAAGTGTATTGACTTTTAGTATCGTAAAAGGTTCTGCTGGAAGAACCGAAGGTGGGTGTCTCTTGGGGAGAGATGGAGGGAGGAGGCACTGCAGAGGACTATAGGTTTTCACGATGAACCTTACGGAGCTTTTTTTTCTTTTAGACAAGAGTCTCACTCCGTTGCCCCGTGTACAGTGCCGTGCCATTGTACCTCACAGCAACCTCAGACTCTTGGCCTCAAGTGATCTTCCTGCCTCAGCCTCCCCTACAGGTGCCCACCACAATGCCCAGCTATAGTTTTTTTCTAATTTTAGTAGAGACAGGGTCTTTTTTTGTTTTTGAGACAGGGTCTTACTTTGTCACCCCTGGTAGAGTGCTGTGACCTTATACCTCACAATAACCTCAAACTCTTGGGCTCAAGCATTCTCTTGCCTCAGCCTTCCAAGTAACTGGACTACAAGTGGCCTCCGCAACGCCTGGCTATTTTTTAGAAATGGGTCTTGCTCTTGCTCAGGCTGGTCTCTAACTCCTGAGCTCAAGCCACTCAAGCAATCCACCTGCCTTGGCCTCCCAGAGTGCTAGGATTACTGGAGTGAGCCACTGAGCCCAGCCTGCTTTTTTTTTGAATGTCCATTAATATTTTTGTGAAAAATGAAACAAAGGGCGGCGCCTGTGGCTCAGTGAGTAGGGTGCCCACCCCATAATACTGAGGGTGGCAGGTTCAAACCTGGCCCTGGCCAAACTCCAACAAAGAAATAGCCAGGTGTTATGGCAGGCGCCTGTAGTCTCAGCTACTCGGGAGGCTGAAGCAAGAGCATCAACTAAGCCCAAGAACTGGAGGTTGCTGTGAGCTGTGACGCTGCAGCACTCTACCGAGGGTGACAAAATGAAAGTCTCTTAAAAAAAAAAAAAAAAAATAGCTGGGCGTTGTGGTGGGAGCCTGTAGTCCTAGCTACTCCAGAGGCTGAGGCAAGAGAATTGCTTGAGCCCAAGAGTTTGAGGTTGCTGTGAGCTATGATACCAATGCGCTCTACCGAGGGTAACTAAGTAAGACTCTGTCTCAAAAATATTAAAAAACTCAGAAAAAAAGATATATATGTAGTATACAAGTTTTCCACAGCAAACTCACTCACGTTCACAAATAACCAGAGACAAACTCAAGTGTTCAACAATAGGGGAATGAAGCCAGGTGAGGTGGCTCACAACTGTAATCCCACTACTCTGGAAGGCCAAGGCAGGTGGATTGCTTGAGCTCACAGGTTTGAGACCAGCCTGAGCAGGGCGAGACCTCATCTGTAAAAATAGCTGGGCACTGTGGTGGGCACCTATAGTGCCAGCTGCTTGGGAGGCTGAGGCAAGAGAATTGCTGCAGCCCACGAGTTTGAGGTTGCTGTAAGCTATGATGCACTCTACCAAGGGTGACAGAGTGAGACTGTCTCAAAAATAAATAAATAAATAAATAAATAAATAAATAAATAAAATAAAAATAAAACAAAACTACTCTAGTTTTTGATTCCTTATCTGGTCACAAGCTCATCCCATGTCTTTGAGTTGATCTTAATCCCTAACTCACCCCAGCCTGTAGACCCCAGACCATAGTACCCATTACCAGCTCCGAGCTGGCCAAAGTCCTCCTCCCCACCTGCCCATATCCCAGTGAGACTGTCTTGTAGTGTGCTCAGTCTCATTTCCTTTCCAATGCACTTACCGAGCATCAACTTTCTAAATTACAGATACCCCTCAGTACTGCAGTGGACGAGTGCCAGGACCTCTTTCGGACACGAGTATAAACAAAATCAAGTCCCTTACATAAAATTGCATAGTATTTGCATCTCACCTAGGCACATCCTCTTATATACTTTAAGACCTAATGCATGTATAATGTATATTCTATGCAAATAGTTGTTATACTATATTATTTTTACTGTTTTTTTATTGTAGTTTCCTCCCCCCCCCCCACATATTGGGTGGTTGAACCCATGGATGTGGAACCCATGGATACTGAGGGATGACAGCATTCATTTGTGCTTGTCGGATACATGATCTCTTTCTACCTAAGTATGAAGCAAACTTCTGAAAGATCGACATGGTGGACAATCCTTTCTTCAGAATGCCACATGCAGCACCTCCTTTGCATGTGTCTGGAGTCTTGGAAGCTTCTTTTCTATAAATGGACCTTGAGAACTTGTTAGAAGATTCTAGCAGGTGGAGTGCAACTACTTGTATGCCCTTGAGGAAAGAATGATCCTCTATTGGGGAAGGTCGTCCTCTTCAACCAAGTGCACAGCTTTGGGTGGGGCTCACATGGAATTATGAGGGAGGAAGGGGCCCCCTACCTAGCCAGCCAGATCAGGCAAATCAACCCTGGTGGTTGATGGGGTGACAGATGATGCAGCCAGATTACCCTCACAGCCATCCTTTTTCTAAACAATTTTGGTCTGTATCTTAGGTAGAAAATACCAAACCTTTTTGATGTCTGGCAAAGCCGTGTATGCAGGATGTACCCTAAAAATATTTCATGAATAAATTTAAAGGTAGGATTCAGGGTGAATTGATGTGCAAATTTAAATCAAATTCTGACACCTGTAATTCCAGCACTATGGGAGGCTGAGCCAGGAGGATTGCTTGAGCTCAGGAGTTTGAGGCTTGTCTGTGTAAGAGTGAGACCCCGACTCATGAAAGAAATTGAAAAACCCAGCTGGGTGCTGCAGCGAGCACCTGTAATCCCAGTGTCTTTGGAGGCTGAGGTAGCAGGATGCCCAAAGTCCAAGTCTGAGGTTGCAGTTAGCTACGATGCCATTGCATTCTGCTCAGGGCATAGGGTAAAATAAAACTCTGTCTCACCAAAAAAATAAAAAATAAAATAAGTAAATCAAAGTCTGGAGATAAAAACCAAGGTTAGATTATAGTGGTGACTAATCAGAGCTTTCAAAGTTCTGTGATCTAATTATCCAGATAATGTTTAAATGGAATTGTTTTAATAAAGAGATATTTTGCCTCTAAAGTAGTCTCAAGTTTCAAGGTTTAGTGACTCAGAGCTTGGTATGTAAACATGGGTTTGCCCTGCTAACACCCTATGTGACTTGACAACTTTGTAGCTGGTTCCTGTGCTTTCCTAGATTGCAAAGTCCTTTCCTCAGAACACTTTTTACTGCTGGTCTGGTAAGAGTAGAGAGAGACAACTTTGTTTTTATTTTATGTATTTTTTTGAGACAGAGTCTCACTGCGTCACCCTCAGTAGAGTGCTGTGCCGTCAACAGCACAGAGCAACCTCAAACTCTTGGGCTTAAGCGATTCTCTTGCCTTAGCCTCCCAAGTAGCTGGGACTACAGGTGCCTGCGAGAGAGACAACTTTGTTACCCCTTGCAGGAGGTGGGCAGTTGGAAACCCTGGGCAGGGCAATACAGTGGAAGATCATCTTGAATCAGTGTTCAAGGTGTCCTTGATCCTGGGGCAGTGCCTGTGGCTCAGTGAGTGGGGCGCTGGCCCCATATGCCAGAGGTGGCAGGTTCAAACCTGGCCCAGGCCAAAAAAAAATTTCAGGAAAAAAAAAAAAAGAGTTCTTGATTCCTGGGCCAGCATCATTCCATGTCTCTTTTGATATCATTGTGTTTTCACTCCTCATTAAATGGGGAAAATACTCAGCTTTTTCTGATATCCCCAGTTTAACATATGCATATCAATAAATGTGATATACTCCAGTAACAGTATAAAGAACAAAAATGACATGACAAAATTCAGCATTCTTTCATGGTAACCAACTCTCCACAAGTGTGGAAGAGGAAGAATGTGCCTTGACACAAGGAAGGCCATATGGGACAAGCCCACAGCCTCTCACTGTGATAACAAGACAAGGGTGCCCATTCTCGCCAGTCATTATCAACATAGTACTGGAAGTCCTAGCCAGGGGAATTAGGCAAGAAAAAGAAATGAAAGGCATCCATATCAGAAAGGAAGAAGTAAATGAAGTCAGTGAAGTTGCAGGATACAAAATCAACATACAAGGCCTGGCCCCGTGGCTCACGCCTGTAATCCTAGCCCTTAGGGAGGCCAAGGTGGGCAGATTGCCTAAGCTCACGGGTTTGAGACCAGCTGGAACAAGAGCGAGACCCCCATCTCTAAAAAAATAGCTGGGTGTCAAGGGCGCCTGTAGCTCAGTGGGTAGGGTGCCAGCCACATACACAGGGGCTGGCAGTTTTGAACCCTGCCTGGGCCAGCGAAAACAACAATGACAACTGCAACAACAACAACAAATAGCTGGGGCATTGTGGTAGGTGCCTGTAGTCCCCGCTACTTGGGAGGCTGCTGCAGCCCAAGAGTTAGAGGTTGCTGTGATGCCATAGCACTCTACCCAGGGCAACATCTTGAGACTCTGTCTCAAAAAAACCCCCAAAACCTGGGGCTCGGTGCCTGTGGCTCAAGTGGCTAAGGCACCAGCCACATACACCTGAGCTGGTGGGTTCGAATCCAGCCTGGGTCCACCAAATGACGGCTGCAACCAAAAAATAGCCACGCATTGTGGTGGGTGCCTATAATCCCACCTACTAGGGAGGCTGAGACTAAAGGTTCTCTTGAGCCTAAGAGTGTGTGGTTGCTGTGAGATATCCCTCCATGGCATTCTACCCAGGGTGACAGAGTTGAGACTGTTTCAAAATAAAATAAAATAAAAATAGAAAAACTAGCTAGGTGTTATGGTAGGAATCTGTAGTCCCAGGCACTGGGGAGGCTGAGGAAAGAGGATCACTTGAGCCCAAGAGTTTGAGGTTGCTGTGAGTTGACCGGATGGCACTCTACCCAGGGTGATGGAGTCTCTTCTTATCTCAAAGAAGAAAAAACATAGATAGGAAAATCACCTGGGTGTTGTGGTGGGTGCCTGTAGTTCTAGCTACTGGAGAGACTGAAACGGGAGGATGGCTTGCACCTAGGAGTTTAAGGTTTCTCTGAGCTAGGCTGATGACCTGGCACTCTAGCCTGGGCAACAGAGACTGTCTCAAAAAAAAAAAAAAAAAAAAAAAAAAAAAAAAAAAAAATAAGATAAAAGCTAAAAGAACAGATAGCCTGAA
>CAUYPK010054556.1:0-56059 GCA_963574355.1 Loris lydekkerianus
AATGGATTAATAAATTGTGGTATATGTACACCATGGAATATTATGCAGCCTTAAAGGAAGATGGAGACTTTACCTCTTTCATGTTTACATGGATGGAGCTGGAATATATTCTTCTTAGTATCTCAAGAATGGAAGAAAAAGTATTCATTGTACTCAGCCCTACTATGAAACTAATTTATGGCTTTCACATGAAAGCTATAATCCAGTTATAACTAAGAATGGGGGAAAGGGAGGGGAGGGATGGGGGAGGTGGGCGGAGGGAGGGTGATTGGTGGGATACCACCTGCAGTGCATCTTACAAGGGTATATGTGAAACTTAGTAAATGCAGAATGTAAATGTCTTAACACAATAACTAAGAAAATGCCAGGAAGGCTATGTTAACCAGGGTGATGAAAATGTGTTGAACGGTCAGTAAAAACCAGTGTATGGTGCCCCATGATCACATTAATGTACACAGCTATGGTTTAATAAAATAAATTAATTAATTAATAAGTAAACAAAATATATTTTAAAGACAGCCATTCATTTGGGGAATGATAATAAAGTTGTATGTAAATGAAAATGCAAAAAAAAATTTAAAAAAGAAAGAAAGAAAATTACACTTAGGCATACACATTACCCCCAGATTGACAGACTTCTACAAAACTAATTTCCCCATCCTCTTATCAGAGGTCTGTACTGAAGCAGCAAGCACACGGAAACTATTTATAAGCTGCACAGGGCCAAGTAAATGCCAGGAAGCAAAATTGGCTGCCTTTAAGATTTAACACAGACTTTCCAAGTCCCAGAGCTATTTCTTTTTCAAAATTTTAATAATTAGTCATTTTCTTAAGCTATGACCAAAAAAAAAAAAAAAAAAAAAGTAAAGGACAAAAGCTTCCTAGGACTGCACCAGGATTGTATTATCCTACTTTGTCAGGTAACTTAATAAGTGTTCCACTGAGAGAGTCAGGAGCTGCAGCCCCCTCCCAGACTCATTGCAGATAAAAACTCCTTTGATAAGCACTGGAGTCCCTGACCTGCAAGTTAACACTCCCTGTTTTTGCAGATGGCCGTTCTCCTGAGTACAGGCTGACAATCATGTCAAACAGGGCTAGGACCTGACCACCAGCCTCATTTTCAGTTGTGAGTAAAATCAGGACTTGAAGCCAGGTCTCTGAAGATCAGACACAGTGACATGAACTCCACAGTCCCCTAATAAATCACAGCTGAAGTTAGCGTTCAGGGGAGCAAATGCTGCACGATGCCGCTGGCAAGATGAATTCCACTGCAGCTTTACTTGTCCCCCTTTGCCTTAGCTGAAAACTTTCAAATAAGTTTAATCAGAGTTTTCAGAACTCCATGTTGGTCCTTTGTTTAAAAGCAAGGAGGGGGGGTTGTTGTTCTTTTGGGAAATCATCTTACAGATGGCCTCAGGGGGGGAATCATATATTTTATATTTATTTTGAGAGTGTGGTCTCTCAGAGGACCAAAGTTTGGAGGAAAAACCAGATTCGCATCTACGAATCTTGAGCTAAGAATGAACAAAAGTCACATAAAGAACACAAGTCATTTTTGAAGTATTTTTAACATTTTATATTTTCTATCGAGAAATGATGGAAATAAACAATAATGTCTGAAGATGATGATTTACCTTCTGAATTCAGCTTCAGTGGAGCAGGTGGTATTTAAGAAAGCATCACCAGTAAAAATCAAAACATCACAGCAATATTGATATTTTACCTCTATGTTCTTCTTAACAGTTTTTAAATGGGCCAAATGGTGTGAATTCAGCATTTAAGCCTGCAAAGTACAAATATTTTTTTTTTTCTGATTCTTAATGCAAAGAAGTGTACTCACAAAGAAAAATCAATTTGTCAGCCTTGCATGTACATGACATTTCTCATTTCCCCACTTACTGAGGAGAAACACAGACACTGAATACTGCTGAATGAAGTGACATTTACAGAATTGTGGGGTTTTTTTCCATTTACCACCTTAGTCACATTTAAAATTTTTACTTCAAATATTATACAAATAAGCCGCCTCTACATATTTAAAATCAAACCCACAAAATTCCTTGCAAGGATGCAAAATTGTCATCAATTGAAAGCTTCCTTGCATCCCTGTTGTCAAAATGATATATACAATGGCATCGAAGATCTGAATAAGTACAAAATTCAAGCTCTCTGGATAATATTTTAAAAAATTTATCCAGGTTTTCATTTGCCCTAAACATACTTCTTTCAATACCAAAGTCAGACTTTTTGGACCTAGCCCATCCTTGCCTTCCTAAACACATTTTTGTAAGTTAATTTACAATTTCTCATCATAAAAGAATCAAGTTTGTCTCTTGAAAGGAATACCTGGTCATTGAAGACCAATAGGAAATATATTTTCTCTGTTTAGAATGTGCTTTTACCCATGTCCTGATGTGTGAAAAGTGGGATTTGTAGAAATACAGAGCCTGCCCCTACTATTTAGCACTTTTTCTAAGTAGCTTCATAATCCTAAGTAAACCCATTGCTCAGCTTCCCTGATGTGAAATGACAACCAACACCTCAACCCATCCGATTTCCAAGTGTTTTATGCTGTGAGAAGCAACAGTCTTGTTCAACATCAGGTCCATTTAACATCAATGCCAGCCCTGACCATTATTTCATTTGGTTCATGAACAAAGACCTGTGATATAGGTCAGCTTGCTGTCATTTTCTAGTTGAAAGAACTGCAACTCAGACAAGTACAGAGAAGATAAGTTTATGGATCTATCAGGAATTTAAATCTAAGTGGTCTGCAATCCAAAACGTGGGTTCTAGTCACTGAGTCTTCATGCTTCTGTTTTTTTGTTTTTTTTTCTGGCCACAAGTAGAATATAGTGAGTAAGCTTTGAAGCCTGGGTTCAAATCCCACCTCTGATCCTTCCCAGCTGCAGCACTTTGATAAAAGTGTTGAACCACTGAGCGAGATAAGGCTAGAGATGTGCATGTCGCATAAGATGAGAAAGATTAGAAAGTGTGGAAAGTACTGTATCTCATGCAGTAAAGTATTCAATAAATATTGGCAGCTGTCATTATATTATTATATTTTCAAGGAAAGTTCTAATCATCTGGATTCTATTTATAATATCCAGTTTCCTAGTTTGGTATGTCTGCCTTCATGTATAGAAAATTCTGTTAAACTCCAGCAGGAAGTCAGAGCAAGATGTAAAACCTTTACTTACCATAGATGTGTTGAAAACAGTATCATTCTGAGCAATAGGACACTAAAAAAGAAAATGACAATTGTCTTCATAAAAGTAATAATAATAGCAAAATTTTCATGCCATTGTAATTATTTACAGAGTAGTGATAGAGACCATGGCTTTGACACTGAAGGAGTGTTGAATTGTTCTTCAAGTGCTATTATTCATTACACAAGCATAAGCTGCTTTAAGACTTTACTTAAATACAAAATGCAGGAGAACTCATTAGCTAAACAAGCCTCCTTCCCAGCTTATACCTCTAGCAGCCCTGACGGGCATGCCTATACATAACAGGACTATAGATGCTGTTCCAAATGCTCGTTTTCTCATTTTCACTTGGATTCACGTTGCATAGTAAGAGAGAGTGTGATATATTTGAGGCCAAATTCACTAAACATTTATGGACTGCCTTCTCAGTGGAAGATATTTTTCAGGCAAAGAACTTGGGGCTTTCATGATTTTGAATTATAAGTGACTCCAGGGAAAACCCACACTATCTCTAGTGTTTGCTCACTGAAATAGAATTGAATCTGCAGGATGTGTTGTACCAGTCAGCTATTGCCCTGTAATTAAGCCATGCCAAACCACAGTCATGCATTCTCTCCTGTGCCTTCTTGCTGCTTGGAATCAGTTGATGTGGGTGGTGCTAAGCTGGATTCAGCTCCAAGGCTTCAGGTTGGTTTAGGGCTAGTCCTGTGTCTTTTGTTCTCCTGAAATTAACAGTCTAGTTGGAACTTGCTGGGGGGTTTTGTTTGTTTGTTTGTTTGTTTTTGACAAATAGTAGATGTGCACGTAGGCAAGGCCAACATGCAAGCACGTTTGGAGTATCTGTGCCAAACCTCATTAGTCAAAGCAAAACACCTGGCTGAGATGAAATGCGAGGCATCGAGTCACACTCCCCCCAGGGGAGGGGCTGCTAAGCTCTACAGCAAGCAATGGGGATACCAGGTAGACTCAAGAATTGAGGTGAATAAGTTGATCTTACATATATACTTTCTGGGAAATGGTTAATTCTTCGTAAGCTTTGAACCTGAAATTAGAGCAGTAACTATTATCAGACAGTTGGTGGCATGTGCCTATCCCTTGGAAACGTTAGCTAAGTGTGTTTCTCTAAGATTTCAAAAATTATCACACTTGATCTAAGGACTACAAATTTCCCTATTAAAAATATGGACATTACCTGTATAATGATAAATATTAACTGAAAATTAATTACCTGTATCTACTTATTAGACTGATGGGAAATCCCATTTAAAGTAAGATTGGCAGAAACTAACCTGCATGCTCTCTAAGGTTAGAGATTATTCTGAAATCTTTACCATTGTACTTTGTCCAGTGCCTGAAATAGGACAGACACTCAAGAAAGTTGTATTAGAAGACTGAAAAAGGAATGACTGAACATTTTAGAAGCTGGCTCTTTGTTTACAATCCTTGTTTGTTATTAGTTCCCATTTGATCTTTCCCCAGCTTGTAGGTTTCCTCTGACTTGTGGGGTCATGCCTTCCTATCCTGTGAGCTTGCTTATTGCTATGTCTTTGAAGATACTTTATCTATGCAATGAAAATTTGCTTCTCCTTCCAATACACTTGGTCAGACTTATGATCTGTGTCTGTATTGTTTTATGGCCCTTTTGTCCAGTATTTATATGCCTTTACCTCTGATGTGTTGTGTATTTTTGTTTCAGAAAAGAAAACCATCTGCAGAGCACTAGCTCCTCTTGTACCCAGAACAGTCAACCGCATTGCCTCTCTTTACCTTTTCTTCCTACTACTATCTTACTTGAAAAGATGCACAACTAAAAAAATGTGACGACCTTTTGTCTGACACCAAACCATGACCCTACCTTCGGAACTTTCTGCGTTCAATCTAAATGATGGTCACCAACTTGATCTATCAGCCTCTCTTCTTCTTATTCCCCTTCCTTATATTTGATGTTTTATATATTTGACTTTTAATATGTCTTTAACAAAATGTTCTTAATCTTGATTCTGGCAATTATTTGTTCTCTCTAAAACTTTAGAAAACTTACTGAAAATAATACAGTACAGTGATATAAAGAAAGCTCTTCCACCTCACACCCTGGCCTATGGTAACAAACCTTGAGTAAAACCTGGCATTAGGTGGGGCCCTCTTTACATGTTATAAGGGCCTCTCAGACATAGCAATATTGCAAGTCCAAAACTGATTTAAGATAGTCCCAGTCACAGAAGGTATCTTCAATGCACTTGCAGAGTTAAAATGCAATAGCTTCAGCTTGTTCTTTAGTCATCCCAAGTGTTAATGGTAATAAATCATTAATTAATGAAAATACCTTTTACTAAAAACTTACAGCTGCCAGGCACAACGATGAGCTCTGTCTACACACCATCTCCATTGATTCTCATAATCAACTCAATGAGCTAGAAATTAAACCTATTCTACAGCAGAAAACCCAAGGATTTGGGATGCGTTATGTAGAATAGAAAAGTAGAAATGTAAACCCAGGCTGACGTCAGAGCCTGAGCTGTAACTATAGTTTGTGATCTGTCTAAGCCAAAATGTTTTGTTCTTCTTTTTCCTTGCTACATTAAAAGAGTGGAATGCAAACATTCCTTCTCATCTCCTAAGAAATTTGAGGATTGAGACCTCTCTGCCTTCAAGAAAACTCACAGGCTGATTTGCTAACAACTTGAGTTCCAAGAATTCTGAATATAATGGGCAGTTCTACTCTGCAACAACAGAGGGGAATGGGGTTTCAAGAGAATTTAAGTCCCTCAAAAAGAGAAGGGAGGGATTCCGCAGAATGACAGTCAGTCAAAAGAAAGTGACTGGAAGGAAGAGGTAAAGGGGAAAAGAGTCACAGAGACAGGAGCCTCGCCCCAAATAACCAGCTTGGCAAAGGTGGCTCTGAAGGACATGGATGAAAGGAAATTCAGTCTGCCTTGGATCAAACCCCAATTTCACTGTTTAGTAGTTTTGTGACCTTCAACAAGTTATTAATACATAACCTCTGTGCTACTCAACCACTACCTCAGTTTTCCCTTCTGTAAAATAGGAATAACATTAGCACATACTGTATAGGATTCTCAGGATTCAATGAATTGATGCCTGTTCAGTCACTGGAACAATTCCTGGCCCAGAGTGTTTAGTAGATGTCAGTTTTTATTATTCATTCATATGATATTTGAAAGCTATGGACTTGGGTGGGGCTTTGTCATCATACCCAAAGCAGAAACCTTTTCATGACCTGCACCCGCACTTTGTGCTTTCCCCAGAAAATCCCCTCACCGGGCTCAGAAGGGACTCACTCCCAAAGTATTCAACAGTACAGCTGCGGCCTCTCAGCAGGAACAGCTTCTGACTGTGCTAAAACACTCTACTCTGCCCCTTCCAAATGCCCATGGGGACCTCAGTAATAAGAACTGAAAGTCTATTAAACTCAGAACCCAAATAATTAACAAGTGAAACCCAAGATCCCCTTTTCTTCTGGCCACACTTCAATTCCCACATCTATAAAATAAAACCACCACCTACTTCACTGGATCATTATGAACACTAAATGAGAGAATAAATAAAAAGGAGCTAGCACAGTGCCTAACACATAGTAGGTAGTTTAAAAATACAGTCATCCCTTGGTATCATGAGGGATTGGTTCCAGGGCCTCATTCACATAGCAAAATCAGCAATGCTCAAGTCTCTGATATAAAATGGTGCTGTATTTGCAGCTAACCGACACGCATCCTCCTGTATACTTTAAATCATCTCTAGATTACTTGTAATACCTAATACAATGTAAATGCTATGTAAATAGTTGTTGTACTGCATTGTTTAGGGAATAATGGCAAGGAAAAAATAGTCTGTACATATTCAGGACAGATGGAATTTCTTTTTTGAGTATTTTCCATCTGTGGTTGGTTGAATCCATGATGTAGAACGCACAGATACAGAGGCCAAATGTATTCATTTATTTCCTTCTCTCCTCAAGCTAAAGATAGTCCTTGCTAAACACTGTTAAGGGACTAATAGTTTAAGGTAAAAAGCCTAATGGGAAGTGGGGAATTAGTTCTGTCATTAAGCCACTGCTGCCTATACTGTATCTACTGATTTATTCCTTCCCTAAATGCTTGTTTCTCTGAATGTAGATAGGTCAGAAAGAATGACTTCAATATAGGATTAAAATGAGCATAATAATAATGATCATTCCTAACATCTAGCTTCAGATGTATAACAAAATTGGCCTCTGTTTCTTTAAAGGAAAAGTCCACGGTTTTCTTTTTTTTTTTGGTCCCTAGAAAACTGAACCATAATTTATTCCTGTGTTTTAGGAAAAGAACTGCTCTGTTGTAGTCATTAGATTCATTTAAGTTCACACACCAGAAGGAGACATTCTGGAGGTTCTTTTTTATTGTTAAATGAGCACCTATGTAGTGTTGCCAGAAGCGAAAGAGATAAAGGTTCTTCGAGGAATAAAAAGGAAAAAAATGCTGGCATACAAATTCATCACATTAAGCATATTAGTGGATAGAGCCCTGAAATCTGTTCACTACACCCCTGGTGTGACACCATGACAAAGGTAATGAGGGAAGGGACTGGAGAGGGCCCACGGTTAAAGATCAATATACGAGAAACAAAGGCTGGCAGGAAGCAGCGCTTATGATGCTGCACCAAACTCTCCCTAGGACAGCTCATTTCTCACACCAATCAGTCCATTGCTAGAAATGCTGAGGAGGGAAAAAAAAAATCCCTGTTGCACAGTTTCCTGTCTTTCCCCAGATTCTAAATCTTCACACTGAAAATCATTCGCAGGCACAGGCATCTCTGGGATTCAACAAATTTTCCCTACCACCTCCCTTTGCTCCTTCAGTCCTAGAAGGAGGCTCCCAGCAGACAGGAAATGTGACCTAGAAGTGTGGTGGCACCTTCGTGTCTTGTTTGAGGAAGATGAGTGTTTCTCGGCCTCCTATATTGAACTCACACATTCTGTCTTTGAAGAAAGTTTGAAGCAGCCCTAGCTTATTCAGAGTCATTTTTTCTCAGGACCAATTAGGAAACAGCTTACAGGGATACGGTGATGGAGAACCGCTGAGTGATGTGCACTCTGCTCTGAATACACACTGACTTTGCTCCTTGTTACCCACCAGTAATATCAGCTGTGATCTATGTTGCACTCCAAGAATGCATTTAAATGATCAGATGCTGACCAATAGCATGAACATAATATAAACACACATATTTCAAATTAGTTCTAATTTTTCCCTTTGAATATAAAATGTCATTTAATGGCATTCTTAAAGAAATAAATGGAAAAGATATGATATCCCAGAGAAATATCTGTATCTAGCTGGTCTTTACTTCAATGAACCCAAACATAAGGAAAAAAAGTATCCATATTGGGTGGCTCCTGTAGCTCAAAAGGGTAGGGTGCCAGCCCCATATGCCAGAGGTGGCAGGTTCAAACCCAGCCCCGGCCAGAAACAGCAAAAAAAAAAAAAAAAAAAAAAAAAAACCAAATTAATAAATAATAATTCATTTACTTTGCTATTGAAATAGAATTTAAGGGTAGGGGGGGTCAGGGATGATTAAAGTAATAAGGTCTTGGCTTCCAACTGACACCAAGAAGCCTGAGCATGCTCAGAGAAGCCACAGGCCCACATAGAAAATGTGAACAACTTCGTAAAAGCCCCCTGTCTTCCTGGTCCAGCCTTGAACAGCCCTGTGGTCCTAGTCTGTTAAATGAAGGGGGGGAGGTGCTGAATTTCAGGTTTCACTTTCAACTTTAGCCAGGTGCATTTTTATATGTCACAAACAGCACAGGACATAAAGCAGCACAGGGCAAGTGTCACAGCAGAGGGAGAGCTGAGGCAGTGGGAGAGCAGGGGCAGGGGGAGAGCCTGGGCAATGGGAGAGCAGGGGGAGAGCAGGGGGCGGGGGAGTGCAGGGGGAGAGCAGAGGCAGGGGGAGAGCAGGGGGAGAGTAGAGGCAGCAGGAGAGCAGGAGCAGGGGAGAGCAGGGGCAGGGGAGAGCAGAGGCAGTGGGAGATCAGAGGCAATGGGAGAGCAGGGGCAGGGGGAGAGCAGGGGCAGAGGGAGAGCAGGAAATCCGTGATGAGCCACCTCTTGACCGCAGACACTGTCTTCCAGATGATCCTCAGAAGGGTGGCCTCTACTTCATCCTTGTGGTTATTCGAATGAAGGGAAAGATCTTTCTGTCCATGGCATAAAACTGAGCAAAAAATAATCACCATCTCTCTTGCCAACTTTGTCTTTTGGGCTGGAAAGATTTTGAAGGTAGAGTGAATGTTCTCTTGACTCCTTGTATCAGTAGCAAACCAGTCCCTATGTCACTGACAGAGTAATGATTTAAGATACACATCTCATGATATGAAAAGCTCTAGCACACCAAATAGTCTGATGCATGAATGTTTGTACTGGAGGCATAGCTATAATTTATAATCAATGCAATAGATAAACAGCTACATTTTTAAAATATATAGGATACATTTTATCTCTCCAAAGGAAAATTCCAGTGCATTAACCTCCACATGCAAAACAAGCAAACAAGTCATAATCAGCAAAGAAGTTTGAACCCACCCAAATAATTTCTTCTGAATCGTCTATCTGCTCCATTTCTCTTCCCCGCCCCCAGCCTCCCATTGTCTGTAGTTGCCAGCGAGTGAACATGTAATGCTGAAGCAAGAACAAAAGGAAAACAGAAACATATATTTATGTAAACTTGTATTGATTCACCTAGGAAGAAACCCCACAGATTTCAAGGTCTGAGTCACAAATCATTATGATCAGAAATGCTGATGTGCTGGGAATACACAAGGGCTTTTGCTCCCTGTCATGGCTCAGGCCTGTTGCAGAACTAGAGTTAAACTGAAAAACATTAAATGTAGAGAGCAGGGGGACATTTAAGCCTCCATTTATTAGGTGATATTTTGGGAATGGGAGGACATGGTGGCATTGAGTCCAGGCTTGTATATTCCACTCCATGCTCAGTCACAAAAAGATCCACATTTGGGAAAATCAGAGGGAGGTCACATCACCTTCCTAAACAGGAGAAAACTCTGTTCTTCCCAAGATGACCCAAAATGTTCTAATTATTGGTTATTCCCTCTGGCCGGTGAAGCAGCCAGCAAGCACGTAGAGTTCAGTGAACCCACAAGCACACAGCTGTTATCTTTGACGTATGGCCAAAACAAAAATTGGAACAGAATTTACTCAGACAAGTATAAAGGCTTCTGTTTAAAACAGCTATTTTCTAAGCCAGATAAACAGCTTTGAAATGAAGAAGAAACGAATCTTTTTCTAGAATGTCTGAATCAAAGTGAGGTCAGCGTCTTGAAGACAAGATGTTAACGAAGAGTACCCACACAGCTGCACAAGTGTCCCAGACAATGAGGCAGCCTCCACGTCCCACAGTTGTCTGTACCTCTACCTTTTTTTGTCAACTTGTTTTTGTGTTTTGGAAATAACCTTCTGTATTTGGGAAAGGCAGCTATGTTTATTTAGCTAGTTCATGATATAAAACATTAAAGAACAGCGAACTGCTGTGCTGGAAGCTTCCATGAGCCAGCAACTGCAGAGGCCAGTGGCCTCTTCGGGGCAGTAGTATCAGAGGCAGTTTGAGGGCAGAAAGAAACAACACAGTTCGACGTTGGGCGTAAGTCAGTTACTCTGGCCTTTGAGTTTCTGCTAAGAAACGTTAACAAATATCCTATATTGTATATGTGGCAAAGGGATTGGTAAGAAATAGCTGGCGGGAGAAGCAGGGAAAAATCACCCTCCTTGTCCTTACACAAACGCTGTGTGCCTGTGCTAATCTGGCAATCCATCTCACCATCACCAACAGTACAGAGCAAGGGAGCACTTCTCCCTGCACAGCGCTCCTCGGAGCTTTTCATAGCTTCATGCCTATTGCAGCTGCTTATATTGTACCAGCAGGTGAATATAAAATAGCAGATTCCAGAGCCTGCAGAAGCTGTGTCCCAGGGTAAAAGAGGAGATGATTTTTTCCAGTAGAGTGAATATGCATATCAATGTACCTGAATGCAGAGCTGGGTCCTGGTGAGCTGTCATCAGCAGCAAATCGGTCCGTACTTCCATCTCAAGTGGTCTATTTCAGCGATAACAAGGCTTCTGTGGCAACGGTTTGAATAGCCTGCTTCTCTCCATCCCGGCGGGGTTACAGACTACGTCTGCAGTGAGGGCAGCCCTGAGCCTACTATTAACTTTCATTCATTCCCAAATTCTCCCTGCACTCTTCACCTTCAGCAATAATAATAAAATCTCACCAGTTTTAAAGTCCTGGGTTTTCTAGAATAGTGAGCACTGGGTATCCAGATATGGTAAGACCAAGAACAATTGTAACTACACGGCATCTGTGGCCCTTTCTAAAATGCTCTATCGTTAAGGCAGTCAGCTGCATAATTGGTGTCGACTTCATACCCAATGGGCAGGGATAGTTATCAGAAGCCCATTGAGCAAATGGATGGGATGTTTCAAACCTACGAGCATCAGGCTTCTCCTAAAATAACAAGAAGTGACAGCTGAAGTCATGCTTAATAGAACTGGTTTAAAAATGTGAAATGGGTTTTAAAAGCAGCACTGCCTTCATATTGGGTGCGAATGAGGCTTAGTATGAAATATCATAGGAGGGGAAATCCCTGTTGAAGCTGAGACGCCTGCTTTGTTCTCTGCATCTGACAGACAATTGGATATCTCTAGATAATACTTGAAAGGACTAAGACTCGTGGCAGCAGATGGGTGGGTGGCCGAAGCTGTGTAAAACAACCCTCTGAGAAAGAGTTTCAGTGATCTTCCTAAGTGGCGTCCTTGTAACAAATTCCAGAACTGTCGCTTCTCTAGTCATTTGTTTATATGAAACATGCAAGGGAACTGTGCCCGCCATCTTCTTTCCCTCCCCTAGACTGTATATTACCTGCTGGTGGTTGTCTAATTATTTTATCCTTCCTCTGCTCAATTCATGCCTTTCTTACAGTTCTTGAACATGTTTTGTAAAAGGCCAGACAGTAAATAAGTCTTGAACATGTTCTGTAAAAGGCCAGACAGTAAATAAGTTAAAAGTATCTGTCACAACTACTTAACTTTGTCATGGTAATATGAAGGCAGCCACAGGAAATACACAAATAAATAGGCATGGTTGGATTCCAATAATTTTTATTTACAAAAAAAAAATAAGACTTGGGAGGTCAGATTTAGCTGACAGCCATCATTTATAGGCCCCTTCTCTAAAACATTGTATATTGAACAAAGTTAGCTGTGAGAAGTACCGTGAATTTGATTTCCTTTCCTACATGTTGGCAACCTTCTATGGTGGGTTATTAGCATTACAGTTCTGTCTTTGGTGACACCACCCGGGCTAGTGGTAGTCTCCTCCCACACCGAATGTCACAGGTTGAACTGCGTCCTCCCAAATTTCATACATTGAAGATCTGACCACCCCCCACCCTGGACCTCAGAGTATGACAATATTTGGAGATAAGGTATTTAAAATTAAAATGAGGTCCGAACGCCAATGACTGGTGTTCTTATAGGATGAGGGAGCGATTCGGGATGCGCACACAGGGATAAGGACATGTGAAGAGGGCAGCAGGGAAACTGGCCCCACTGATCTCAGACTTCCAGGCTCCAGACCTGTGAGAAAATAAATCTCTGTAATTTAAGCCACCCTGTCTTTGGTGTCTTCTTATGGCAGCCCAGGCAAACTAATATATACTGACTCTAGGCCAAACATTCTTTGCCCAGTGGGGCAGTAGCAAACATGACGTAAGTGAAGACATGAAAAGCGTCTCATGCTGCTCCGGAGACCCCAGCCAGTAACCTTGTGAACTGGTGTGGGCGAATCTGCTGGATGGTGAGAGACACACGGCCAGGCAGCTCATCACCCCAGCTCACAAGGTAAACCACATGCACGGCTGCCCGGCTGACTGCAGCCACCACACACACACAGAGACCAGCAGAAGAGCCACTTTGCTGTCCCACAGAATGCTGGCATTGTTTCCAGCCACGAAGTTTGGAGGTGGTTTGTTACACGCCACAGACTGCTGCTCCACCCCGCCATTTCCATGCCTTCCCCACCAGGACAATCAGACCATACCCTCTTTACCTTCTGCCTCCTTGGCCACCCCCCTCCAGTAGCCACCCAATCACACCATCTAGTGTCCCGTCCTCTCAGGACTCCACAGTCTGCTAGGGGAGTATCTTCATTTTCTATTTCTGTAAAACAAGTCACCGCAAACTGAGCAACTTAAAACAATACTTGTATTTACTATCTCCCAGGTGGGTCAGAAGTTTGACACAGATCTCTCCAGGTGAAAACCAAGCTGTCGACAGGACTGTGTTCCTTCTTAGCGGCTCTAGGAGAGATGCTATTTTCTTATTCAGACTGTTGGGAAAATTTATTTTCTTGGTACAGTTGCACTAAGAGCCCTGTTTCCTCACTGTCAGCTAAAGTGATGCTTTCACCTTCTGGAAGCCACCCACGTGTCGTAGCTCATCCTTCCTTTCCTCCATCTCCAAAGCCAGCAAAGAAAGGTAGGTCAAGGCCCTCTTGTGCTTCAAAGCTCTCCTGCCCCTTCATTTATCACATTCCTTTGACTCCATTTGGGAAAAGTCTCTGCTTTAAGAGTTTATGTAATTAGAATGGGCCGATTCTGACAACCTAAGATAATGTCCCATATTTCAGGGTCCTAACTTTATCACATCTGCAAAGTCCCTTTTGCCACCTAACATAGCATATTCATAGGATCCAGGATTTAGAATGTGGATACCCTGGGGACAGAGGGAAATCCATTATTCTTCCCTCCTCTGTTGGCAACTTGTGCCATTGAAATCATAAACTATGGATTCACCAGTTCTCCATTACAGTGGGAATTTTTAAAAGACTAACTAAGTTCCATGTGACTAAGTTCCCTCCCTATCCACCATCACAGCAGTCCCAGTAGTGTGGAATTGCTGCTTTTATTTATGGTCATCTCTACCCACATCTTCTCCATACATAGTTGTAAATTAGGATACATGGACCATACCTGAAATACCCAAACATGGGGTTACAAAAATGGTGTCCAGAATCCCTATCTCATTGTCTTGGACAGATGTGGATATTCGTTTTTCTATCCCAAGTGCCTCATGCTCTAGGAAATTGCTAAGCTTACATCTAAGATTGTGTACGGGGAAACTGCCAGTGTTAAAGTCAGGGTCATAAGTTCCTGCCCCAATCTACTTAGAATTTTGTCAACTGGTTTATTGCAGTCTATTACATCTACCAAGACCCATTCTCTCTCAGTTAGGCTGTGTTCAGCTGCAAGTAAAAGAAAACCCTAATTTAAGCTGGCACACACAATATGAAAAATTACTACTTCACGTTACAAGAGGCACAGCCACAGATCAGACTTCAGGGTTAGTTAATTCTGTGGCTCAGAAAAATATTCAAGGTCCCAGTTTTATTCTCTCTCTCCACCCTGACATTCTTGGTGTCATCAAGCTGGTAACAAGGTATTGGAGGTGTTTCCTGGCATCACATCCAATTATAACAACATCCAGAGGAAGAAGAGTAATTGTCTCCTCTTGTGCCTCTATCTTTATTGTGAGGGAACCTTTTCCTACAAGTTCCCCAGTAGACTTCTTCTCTAGTTTCATTAGCAGAATTGACCTAATTTTAGAGCAAGGTAAGGGAATGAGAACGTATCACTTCATGGGGGTTTTTCTTGATCATCCTTTAAAAATAGCAACTGCTCCCAATACTGCCTCCCAGAATTCCCTTCTGCCCTGTCAAGGCTGGGCTTTTCTCCTTAGCTTTAATCACAATGTGGTTGGCTTTGTTCATTTGTACATTGTCTTCACATATATAAATAGAATACAAATTATGTTGTGAATAAGTTGGAGGCAGTGAATGCGAGATAAACAACCTTCATCCTACCTCTCAACCTCATTTTCCCACCACTACCATTGCCAGTATTAAGTTGGGGTAACTCCGAAAACACAGAGCCTTGGTCATGTCTAATCTTAGAGGGGTTTAGTGGTCTCAAGTAATCTATCATTCCATGGAGTCCTGGGCTGAACTAGATGAATAGAAACTTCTCTTCCCAGATCCATTTAGCCTATCTGCATGTAAAGTAGAACCAACTATTACTGGTGGTATCAGGTCCAGTGATTTTATTTAATCCTTGATATTCCAAAAATTATAACACTTTACATAATTTACCCTTATAATTCTGAGAAAGCAACTTATCTAAAATTTACATGCTAATAAAAGGGGGTCTATCCTGGAAATAATCATTTCAAATAATTAATAAGCAATAAAAGGAACTAAGGAAAGCCGTTAGGCTGATGTCTGGCTGTTCAAACCACCTCACTTGGAGGAACCTGAGCAGTACGTGCAAAAAGGCCGCAGGCAACTATATTCCTTGTGATTAAGTCAGACTGCTGCAGCATGATCATTATATGCTCCATTATGTTCTGTTTTTAGAGAAGCCCCAATGTAGCTCTCTGTTCTCGAGAGCTCCAAGGTAGAGGACTTTGCCAGGTCTTTCAATACCTCCATCCAGTCTCCTCCCTCAGAGAGGAACCAATGTGTTCACTACAGAGAGATGCACACTGGGCATCCTGTCAATGGCAATTCTGAAACCTATTTCCACTCTCCTTCCCTAAAAACCTTCCTTTATCTTCGGGAAGACAACAAGGGGAGCATCTGGTATGTTCATCCCAACTCATTAGAGTGGGACAGTCTTCCTACATATGACCCGACCTAGATCATCCTATATTTACTTCTTTGTACATATTATTTCAGGATTTCTAAACCATGATCCCGTAAGAAACATGTCCACTAACTAGATTATAGCATTTGTATGCAGTTATTTTTGCCTTTATAATATTCATTCAAAGTATTATTTTCCAGAGTTACTTAGGCAATCGTTTTTATCATTCATTTTTTTAAGGTAGACTCATCTAAACATGCTTTTAGGGTCCTACTTTTAGGTCTTGCTTTCAACTATGTAGCCTAAACAAGTGTTGAATATATATTGCGCCAGATCTTTAATTGCCTTCTTTACAAAATTAAAGCTCTTCATTAAATAACAATGGGCTTGACTCTTGTGTATATTGTATTTATGCTATATTATTTTTCTATACAATACTTTGAATGCCCGATATGATCATTATAAATTTCCTTTTATTATTCTACATTTGTATTATCCCCGTAAGTGTTATATTGGATAGCTATAGTTCACAACTTCGAGCCGTAAAATACAAAGCAATAAAATCTTCTAATTAATACACACATATGCAAAGTATATAATTAAATGCAAAGCTGTAATTGGACCCAGTGCCCCATCTAACACAAAACAGCAATAGTAATGAACTAGGGGGAAAAATAATAGCCCAAATACTTGGTCATTGAAGGTGAATGGTTATTTACAGTAGCTTAAAGAAAAAACATTATTCCAGATTGTAGGGAGAAAAAAATATCCATAAAGCCAACAAGGAGAAAATCTCTTTCAATTTATCACAACACAGGAGGATAAAGTCTACTATGCTTATAACATGCGAATGTGGGGGGAGACTATAGCAAATTTATGGATGTGGTAGCTAAGGAAATAAGTTCCTCTGTTGACTATAATCTGTCTACATATACCCCTACACACAGCCAACACAAATACACACACACACACACACGTATCTCTATTATTGGGAGCCTCACATTTCTACTTCTGCTTGATTTTTTGATCTACAAATTTCCATATAAATATTATGATTCTTGGTGAAAATGGAGTTGTTCTATCTTTGACTACAACTATTTCCAATGATGGCATCAACTGATTTGCAGATATATTTTTTCATGAATAGCTTGTTTCCAAATTTAAAAAATAATAATAATAATTAGGAGTTCTGAATTTCATATGAAATGGGGAAAAGTCCACATTATTGTCTTCTATTAATTTTAGGGTTTAATTAACCATAGTTACTTCTCTCTGGTCTTTTGATTGAGCACTAAATGTCACCAACATCCACACAGTCCCCCAGACCAGAGCATAGGAATTATCCATCATCCCTCCATTTCTTGCTACCCTGGGGCACATTCAATCCATTAATAAATCCTGTTAGTTCCAGCTCCAAAATTCAGCATGAATTCACCTCCACCTTTCATCTCTACAGCCACAACTCTAATCCAGCCTACTGTCACCCATCTGTGGACCAGGCAGTTGGCCCGTAACTCTTCATGCAATATTCACTTTTTCCCATCTTGCATTCATCCTCTGTTACTGAAGCCAGCTTTTCAGAAATACAAGTCTGATTATATTACTTCTTTTTGTCTAAAGAATGTTAAAAAATGTCCCCATTCCTGTGGATGAGAGACCATGCATGGTTTGGTTCATTCTGGGACGCATTTTCCCCTACACTTTAGCTCGCTCTCTGAACTCAAGCCCAGTAACATCCTTCAGTTTCTGGAATATTTCCTTTCTCCTTGGGGTATTTGCCCATCTCTTCCTCTCTGGTACACTGGGCTAATTCCTACCATCATTCATATCTCAACTCAAATGTCATCTCCTTTAAGAAATCCTCCCTAACCCCCACGTAACAGGTACAGCATAGAACCTCTATTCTCAAAACACAATGGACTTTTCCTTCACAGCACCAATTACAGCTGAAATTCTACATTCATCTGGAAAATTATTTAATTACTATTTTTCTACCCATAGTATATTTTGGTTTCTGTGCAGTATCCTTAGCCTCCAGCACCTGACACTTAGTGGGTAATCAATACGTATTTATTGAATGAATTCTAGATAGAAAAGGAATAGCCTGAATATACGGAATTTTAACTTTTGCCTTCTTTATCAAACATCAACAGCAGGTGGAATAACAATCCTGTCAGGGCACGTGAATCTCCTATTGTGATCCCTGAAGTTCTGCCGAGCTCAAGACAGATGGAAACCCTGCAGCAGCCTCCCCGAATGGCTCTCAGATATGACCTGCATACAAAGCAGAGAGCAGGAGAATGCTGCGGGGCAGAGCCAGCAGCCTGTTGACATCCGTAAAATACAAGGCCAGCTCTGGCTTTGACACTCTTGGGTCCAGTAAGACATGGTGAAGATGTGGAGAAGGGATGAGCTGCTTTCTTGGAATTTTTCCAGATAATTTGAATCTATGACCAATATTTAAATACATGGCCATTTTTCAGCCATTCTATATTACCCATGAATGTGCTATCATCTTTTTAACCTCAAAGAGCAGGAGACCAAATGCTCCGACAGTGATTTTTCTTCTTTCTGGCATTTCCAGGTGACACATTTTAGTGAGAGAAAACTAAGGGTAATCCTTTCTGGCCCTCTCTCTTCTAGCTCCCACAAAAATATCACATCTTGACCATATGGGACATGGATGGTCAGAAAGTGACCAACCCAAAGAAGAGAGGTGGGAAGGCGTCAAGAGGCCAAACGCTGGGTCCAGGGAGTGCACCAAGTGCTTGCCAGCTCCAGCAGGAGTTAGCATGCCTGGATCTGGCCCCAGGGTGCTGGCTGAGCACCACAGGGGACTTCCAGGTGGCAGGAGTTCCAGGCATCAGGTGGCTCCCAAGCCCTGGATTGTGAAAGATGATAGAAGCAGGATCCGATGCCAAGAAAAAGAATAGCCAGAACTAGAAAAGAAGAATCACTGTCTCTGACCAAGTAAACTTGACCGTGAATGGGAGGAGGGTAACTGAGAAATGACAGAGCACAAAGCCCACCAGGCAGGCTGTCTCCCTCCCCTTGTCACATTCACTCACTTGTCTGTGAATTTAGTGAGATTCCATAAGACTGCAGGCCCCTAATGGGCTCATTTGCTGATCTTTGTCCCTCCTATGAACCTGCCAGGAACAACCCTAAATTCAAATCAATTCAAACACCTGCATTTCCATTCATAAACTGGTCGACTAATCACTTTCCTCAGGAGAGAATTCTCCTAACTGTGCAGGATGGCAAGATTACTAATTAATGACCTGCACCAACCCCATCTGAGCTCTCAGTGTGCCTGGTCCTCATTTTCAAGGTCCTATTCAAAACTATTAACATCTAAGTGGGCTCTTAAACTCTCCACTCCCATCAGATCCCATGTCCTCTGACTCTCTGCCAACCACAATCTTCAACTATATGGAGAAAACAAACAGCTTAGGACAAGAAATACCTCAACCTCCTGCCCCTACCCTTTTACTGGAAAAGATGTCTGGATCTTTGCTTTCTTCCCATCTGTCTCAGAAGAAGGGATGCTTCTGCTGCTTAAAACAAAGACTTCCACATGTATTCTGACTTACATCCTGTCCTCGTCCCCGGAGAACTTTCTCCATTGATTACAGCCTCCTTTGCTTTCTTTCATCTTCAACGTCTTTCTTGCTAATACATCTTTCCCTCCTTCCAAAAGAGAAAGAGAGAGAAGTTATCCCTTTACCTCTGTCCTTCCCTATTCTCCCAGGTAACTTGAAAGTCTCTTCTGTACTCAGAGTGCTCAACTTTGTCACCTCCTATTCAACCAGCACAACTGAAACATCTCCCGCCAAGTCAGCAGCAACCTGCTTGGGGATCAGAATCAACAGACTTCTCTGCCTTCATCTCACTCACTGCATGGAACACCATTGGCCCCCTTTTTCTATCGGCCCCTCTCTCATCCATCTCTTCTAATCTTGTGCTCATCCTCCCCATTTCTTCATAGTCTTTTTTGCTGCTGTCTCTTCCCCACTCTCTTTCTCTTCTCACAATACTCCTGTCACTTACAATATCTCACCCACACCAGCTGTCACCAACCACATGTATCCAGAGGACTTTCAAAGAGCTAACGCTGTTCTCCTTAATTCCAGACTACTCTGTGCAAAGAGTCCATTAAAAACATGAAAACTTTTCCATTTGGACATCCCACAACTATCTCTAATTCATCACATCCCCAATTAAATTTATGTGCTTTTTCACAAAAATTCCTCCTTGTAAAGACCCCACCTCTAAAGACTACTCAGTTCAGGGTGGCGCCTGTGGCTCAAAGGAGTAGGGCGCTGGCCCCATATGCCAGAGATGGTAGGTTCAAAAACTGCAAAAAAAAAAAAAAAAGAAAAGAAAAGAAAAAACTACTCAGTTCACCCCCCAGTCACCCAAACTGAGAGCCTGAGAGTCAGGCTAGATTCTTGCCTATCCTTGGCTCTTCACACATAATTGGTCACCAAATACTATTGATTCTGTTACTTCTTAACAGCTCTATCCAGGTCTATCTCCACTTTTCACAGCTGTGGTCTGGACTCTCACCATTACCTCTCTGAACTGTAGCGAGGGCCTCCTAATTTGTTTCATTGCCTCTGTTCTTCTCTCTCTTAAATTTGTCCTCCAGAGTGCATTTCTGCTTTTATTCTGTAAAAGACATCCTTTGGGGGAAATAAAAAAAACTTCCACCATGTCATATAAGTGATTAACAATCTGAAGAACACCAATACGCCCCCTAATAATGAGTATGTTTGGGGATATTAAGAATTTCTACTGCATCAGGTTTTTGTGAAGCATAAATGAGTTAATGCATATAAAATGCTTAGAAGAGGGTCCCATACAAAGAGAGCACTCAGAAAAATTAGATAATATTCTAGCAACAGCTCAATAAATGTTCAAGAAATAAATGGCAGCTAACTGAGATACTCAGCAGAGGATTCGGTGATTTACTGCCCAGTGTCACTCAGGTACTCGGAAAATCAAGTATAGGCACAGAAGACTTCATATTCTGCTCTCCCAGGGAGGGAAGTGTTGACACGATACCAGTTAGGCCCTCAATTATTCAAAGATTGAGTTTCTGGTTTTTACAACCCACATTTGGGTAGGCAGAAGAATTTGAGCTAAAAAACACATTAACCAGGAGATCTCTTTCTTTGTCTGTTTCAGGAGTGATTTGCTTGCATTTTATTCTTTGTTTTTCCACTTGTTTGAAATCTTGGAGTATAGGCACTTACAGGATCAGATGTACTGTGTCTCACCCAGTAAAACAGGTTCTAATGGATGCTGCCTGAGTAAATGAAGAGGAGACGATCTTAGCTTTTTAAAAAATGTCACCTTATTAATGAGGGTACCCATGATTAGGTTATAATGTTTGCATTTGTTAGGTATTGTTGTGCTGGTGTTAGGTGTTGTTGTAGTGTCCGGCACCCAGGAGGTGTGTCATATGCCCTTCCATTGTGCCCATTAGGCGGGAGCACACCGACCCACCTCCCTGCTCCCTCCTCCCATCCCCTAACTTGAATGGAATTGAGTTTTTGTCCTCTTACTTTTTTTACTTGTTTGAAATCTTTGAGTATAGAAACACAGAGGGCAAGAACTGCATTGCCTTCAGTGGAAACTCAAATTATGACTGATGTTCCCCGAGTAATTGACAATGAGAAGAAGATCAAATGATGACAGTGAAGATTCTGCTCAGCAGAACCCCTTCCCTTACCCCTCTGTATTACCTGAGTTTGCCAGAACAGAGTTCTAACCCTTCTAACCTTAAGGAGGGTTTTACATAAAATACAGTTGTCTTGCAGGATCACAGGTGGCAGACCCTGTCTCTGTTAGAGCCATTGAAATTTATGCTGCAAAAGGACATTTCTGTGCTCTTTCCCATCAACCTCCAAGGCGTGCCTGAACTTCCATTAATGATCTGTCATCATTATTTGTCTAAACCAGGCTGACAAGCTGTTTATGTTATTAGCCGCCTCTACCATTTGTGGACAGTGAGCTTCCCAAGTTCTAAACTTAACCTCTTTCAAATCAGAGGGATCCTTCTAGTGTACCTAGATTTGGGGGATATAATAAATGGCCGACATGAGGAATCTTCTTGTGTAAAATTAGGAGATATATGGCAAATTTCTTACTGATCCTCAAAATCTTTTACTAGAATAGGATATAGCTACAGCTTTCTGCCAATAATGAAGGAATCTATTTAACTTTAATAATTACAGCCAGAAAAGCGGCATTATTTTTAAAGAGAGACTAGCTATTACATTTTAGATAATTTTATTCTTCTTACTTTTTAGTGTTCTAGGATCCTGAAAAGGCCATGCTATTCAATTTAACTCTCCCTATACACATATAAAGCAAATGTAATATGATTAGTATAGAGTAAACACAACAAATAGTCATTGCTGCTGTTATTTTTGTCACTAAGATAATCATCTCCCATAGTCCAGTGGGGTTATGACCAGGGGACACAGGTAAACATACGTATGTCATTCATAGCATATACACAGACACACACATACACATGTTCATACATACATATATGTACATATACATGAGGGACGCGTGCATTTACCACCAGACCACACTTTCGTGGGATCCCTGGGAGGTAGGTAAAGTAACATAATTTATCCTAATTTCACATATCAGAAAACTACACCAAAAGAAGCAAACCAACTCCCTTCCTAGCAGTCAAAGCAGGATTTGAGCCTGGCTCAAATTCTGGCTTTCAGTCTTTTGGTTTTCTGTTCTATCTCTTTGAGGATGAAGGAATGATGCAAAGGAGGCCGGGGAGCAGGGAAGATAGAGGATGATATTACAGAAAGCTGTTTTCAGGTTATCCATTTCCACTACCTATGCAACATATTGAGTTGTCAGACAGCTGATTTTGTTTGTGGATGTGGTGCATAAAATCTGTCTCTTTACTTTGCTATTATCCTTGACAAATTAATTGTAAATAAGCATTAGCCTACATTTATGATTTGTTGTTTCTTGCCCCACTGTGAAGAGTCAGAACACAGCATCGTATCTCACAAAGGCACAAATTTTCCTTCAAATCTATAATACTTGTTCTAAAGGAAAAGAAGTGAGATTCTGACAAGCATGGGTTGATTTCCCATCATGTTCCCTAGCTTCTTGGCTCGATAAGCTAGACCTTCAACAGTGCCAAGCATACGCTGGCTGCCCTGGATCACCCAAGGTATGCTGGAGGCCTTGGGAGACCATATGTTAAGCATCTGACATATGTTAAAAAAGAGCTGGTCATATTTCTGAAGCGGATTTTCATAATGGAGTTGCGGCAGTGCTAGAATTAGCCCTGTAGCTCATCATGTTTAATTCATGCTTAATTACATTTGAATCCGTGAACTTTTCCATGAAGTCTTCACAATTGCACTTACATTGTGGTAGTCATGTTTGCTGAATTCTTCTGTGCTTTAAACACAAATGTCAGTGCCTTGTGAAATTCCACAATTATGGTATTCACTGTCATTTTTCAACCAGCCATAAATCAACATAATTTGATGACAGCTGTACAGTTATGAAAACACTATTAAGTAGACATCACCTGTGTGAACCTAGTGCTAAGTATTATTGTAATGAAGTCAGTGAAAAGTTATGAAATTCCTTGCCAGCCTGAACTTAACAGCACATGAAGTCATTTAACTGAATTGGAAGTGTTAGCACTGGGTTTTTCTACTTCGGCAATAGAAGTTCCATACAAATTAGAGCTGCTTAGGGAAGGATTGCCTCCATAGTTGCCTTTTACAGAGAGCAGGTAAAATTACCAGATTTACAGGAGCATTTCATATTCACTCAACCTTCCTCTTTAAGTACCATTTGATTATCTCCTAATACTGTGTTTAAACCAAGGCCTACAAAGCCCCATATTAGAAAGTCATAGACTCATAGGTGAATAGAATTTTACAGATTATCTAATCCTTACATTCATTTTACAGATGAGAAACTCAGACCTAGACTTTCCTTCAGAGCACAGCCATATGGCAGCAACTGAAACCAGACCTCTAATTTCCTGATGCCCAAGCTGGGTGATAGTTTGGGGCATGTAGCAAAGGAGTTCTCAGTAATGGCTACTGAGAGTCCCAAGTAAAGCCTGAAGCTTTTCGCCTACCTGAAAAATGCAACACCAAAGATAGAGCTTTGTCTCCTTCCCCACCTAAATAGCTCATCCTCAGTAGTCTGGTTTGATGCCTGAAAACTTTGCCCATAGAGGTTCTTCTCTGAATTTATGCCATTGCATTCCTAAGAGAATATCGTGAAAGTGGATATAATGCATTGCACAGCAGCAGATATCCCCTGAAATGGTCCCCAAACCCCTTTAGCATGGATTTCAAGTTGCAGATCAGGGTTTGAATGAATGGGAGAAGAGATAGATCAGATTCAATGGGCGTAACTGATAGAATGTGATAAAGAGAGGAGCACTAAACCTATGGGGAATAGCTGTGGGTACCTGGAAACTAAAGGTTTTGATACTAAATAAGCTGCCAAGGCTGGGTGGAAGTGAAAGCTTACAATAGGCTGGGGAAAGGGAGGGTAAAGATTCTGATCTAGAGCATAGGAGAGGGCAACTGGTGCCCACACACTGGTACCCATGAATGACCAATGGCCAGAGTTTCTTTCTCTGGAAAATAATTCTATCTCCAAGAGGTATTTTCCTTTGTCCTCCTATTCTTACCCAGGAAAGGCAAGAAAATGTCTATTTCTATCTTAAGCATTCTTGCCTAACATTTTCTCTGGGCATCTACTACCAGTAGTTGGATGATCCCTTAACCAGAAAGTCTGTGGTCTTTCAGTTCAGACAATAGAGGAATGCTCCCAAATGAGTTATCAACCTTCTACGCTTTTATGACAAAGCTTGCTCAGGAAGGTTTTGGTCAGTTTTGAAGCCCACAATATAGAGGAGAAGAGTTGCAGTCACTACCTGGCAGCACCTCTGTCTCCTTCCCCTTTCCTCCACCTTCATGCCTCATACATGCTTGGCTGGAGAAGATGGTGAGGCTAACATTTAGGGGCGCTGGGCTTAGGGTCCTGCTCCACTTTAAACTGGGTGAGAATATGAAGGTAGGCAATTCTCAGTGAGAGGCAACCCTTTTCTTAGGATAAGAAGATGCAGTTGCAACTAGTATGTCTAAGTCAATCTACCAGGAAGGCACTAGTTGTATAAGTCAATAAAGGTAAAAAGAAGATCACAGAAACACAGGCACTGTGCTCTAGAGCTTACAGTCCAAGGCAAGAGCAAGAGCATTTATGCAGAGAGATAGCCAACATTAACACCAAGACTTGAGGAAGGGCCTGGAGGAAAGAGAAGGGTGGGAAAGGAAGATCCAAATAGATGAAGGAGAAAGGATAGTACCCGGCATGTAAGCAGATAACAACAGTTCTGTGAGCACTGTGTTCCTAGCACAGTGCTGTGATTTATATACATGATCTTATCTGATGGTGTTTATGACTTTAGACCTTCAGGAAGAAATGATAATATCCAGTGGATTAGTACCTTCTCCAACAACTCAGCTCTAGAAGTAGCTCAGCAAACATACATCACTTACAGATGACAAAGCAAAGTTGGTGCCTCTGGTTTGATAATAAGGGCACAATTCTCCTTACAGCTCCTTCCCTTAGGAACATTTTCTGCCATTTGATCAACTTTGCACAGAACTCTGGATAAAGCAGATGCCCAAGAGTCCCCTGTTGGTTTGCCTTGGACTACCTTCTTATAGCCTGCATGTTTCCACATTACTGTCATTAGTGAGTGACAAAAGCCTTACCCTTTAGCTTGTCAGCTATTCGAGTTTCCAACATGCTTGACTGAACATAGCCAGACAAGACCTACTGTGAACCTTTGGCTGATACATGCTCAATGTGTACAGCCATAAAAATGCTCCCTCCCTTCTGTCTACATGCCCATAAGCTCTGTCAAGTGCAAAGTCACCCTGAAGTGCAAAGAGCACAAGTGGAATTGAGAGATTAGTGATGCAAAGGCAAGAGGTGGTCAGAAAGTGGTAGAGGGCAAGAAAACAACTGTGCTTGTCATGCTGAAGACATTTTCACCCAGAGCAGGCCAAACCTTTATCTGCCAGCCTTGAAAACACTGGCCACGGTACAACCTCAGGTTGCCAGGATAAAAGAGATTCTATTGTGGAACTCTCTCTGGGCTCAGGGAAATAATTATTAACTGTGGCTTCCATAGGCTAGGACTATGCCAGGTGGAAAAAAACCATGGGCTTTAATCTGCTTGATCTGAAATGTGAAATTGGGCCTAAGCACTCCCTAGTGCTGTAAGTGTTGCTGGGGGAGCCAAGATCTTGTTCCCTTAGACTTTCTGTTCTCAAATCAGGCTTTTCTTTTACATTTTCACATTAATTAGAAATCTTTGCAAGGGAGAGAATAATTGTCCTGGCTATTATGTGCTATCAACAGGCATTTTCAAGCTTTTACCCAAAAGTCAGTGATTCGACCTCAGTCGGCATGCCTCTGGTCTCCCTTGCTTAGCCCTTCCTACTTGCTTGGCAGGCAATAGTCAGTCCTGTGGTTCTAGGATTGGAAAAATATTAGACCTCCTTCCACCTTTAATCTCTGTGCCTATAGAACACGTAGGGGGATAGACCAAAGATGAGTCCTCCCCCAGGGCCAAAGTGGAATGTAACTCACTTTTATAAAACAGATAGAGAGTCCTTCAGAGACACATGGGAAACAGGCCTGAAGCAACACAGGGTCATGTTAGAAAACTGGGGCACAAAAAGGCTGGCAACATGGACTTTCAAGAATGAGGTGGGTTGGTTTGCACAGAGTAATAAAATGGAGACCAGAGCCAGAAGAGTAAGATGGCCTCGGTCTCTCCAGATGGAGACTCTGGATGGTGCTGGCGGCTGCTGTGTGAGCCGGCCTGCTGGTGGCTTGTTGCTGTCATTCATTTGCTGTCAGGAGCACGGCCATCATGCCTGGGAGGTTACTAAACCAACAAGAAGCACAAATTCAGTACCTTCGTATGTCGCTCGGCTCTGTCCAGTGTTTTGAAATTGTTAAGATTATTTTCCAAGGGTAAGGAGGATCTGTGTGACTAAGCTGTCAAAGAACAGCAAACGTTGTGCAATAAAGAGCCTGACTCTGTTTTTGATGCTTGACTGCTGAGAGCTTTCAAGCCTCATCACTGCCCTTCCTTCTGCCCCACATCTGAACAAACTGATAAGAAAGCCAAGCCCACGTGTTCCCTCTCCTGGCACCCGCAGCAAATTCAAACCACACAAGCCACAGTCCTTGTGTTGGAACCCTGTCCCTGGCCACACCTCACTAACTACTATAAAAATCTTCTTTGTTTTCTCAAGCTGTTCCCAGACCAGCTTGGGAGACTTCCTTGTTCTCCCCAGAGAGCCTCATTATGTGAGTAAGAAACTTTGCACACACGCTTGGTGCATGTATATTATCTCAACCATGTTTGGGTCAGTAGGCTACCCCACCTGTGTGGTTTGACCACAGCAAGTTGTTTAAAATGCATAATAGCAAACACTGTTTAAAAGTCTTGACCTGGGGAGATTTCTAAGACATATTCCCAACCCCAGAAAGCAATTTACAAAACAACATGAGTTGTAAGATTCCATTTATGTAAAAATAACTATTTGTTTTATTTATATATACACATACATACACACACACACACACACACACACACACACATATATAAAGTGATCTGAAGCCACTTTCGAACAAGGGGGTTCTAGAATAGGAAGGAGCTGAAAAATTTTCTTTCATGTTTTAATCTCTGTACATCATTTACCATAAATGTATTATTATACTATTTGTCTAAGGCACTACTAAAAAATTAAAATAAAGTAAAACGTTGAGCCAAAAATGATTTTTAAAACTAATTAAAAAATAGTTTTCATTCTCAGACAGACTTTTTATATGGGGATATGCCCCATGGATGGAAATATGAGAACGTGGGAAGTATCTGTATTGCCCATTAGCTGTGGAGAAAACTGAGTAACATGTACATAATATATGCCGTGGGCTTAAAAAATGGTCAAATAATGACAGATAGTAAGTCCCTTCCTAGTAGACAACGCTCAGGGGGGAAAAAAAAAAAAAAAAAGAACTATGCACAGCAATTTATATAAAAGAATTCTCATTACACTCTTTTTTAAAGTTAACCTGTATTTCTATGACTGGAATACATGCATCTATTTAAACATGATGTGAGTCTTAAGTCAACACAGCAGCCCTGCCCCAGTTCCATCCTCATAGCCCATTCCTCAGATTGTTCTCCACGCTGATGTATTTCTTCTGAGAAAAGAACTCTGTATTTTTAAGTAAGCATATAAATAAGCTTATTCTGCTGCTTCTTGACTCACAAATTTCAGACATAATACATTGATCTTCTTATGGTGGCTGAGATTTCCAATCTCCCCTTATCACCCTCTCCGTTCATCCTTACTTCTGTCCCCTCCTACCCCCAATTCTGTCATATGGTCATCACAATATGTATCCAATACTATTAGAGCTAGGTAAATATTGTGTTAAACGAAGAACTGTGCTATACCTTTCCTGAAGTTAATAATTACTATATCTTTTCTATGTAATTCTTTCTATTATTTTCCCCAATTTTGCAAATGTTTAAATGGATCAAATACTCAGCTCCCATCCCCAGAATTTCCCAGGACTTCTCTTTCTTCTTTCCCTTGTGTTAGACAAAGACCTGTTTTTCTTGGTGTTTATCTTTCGTTTGCTCCCTTGTTTGCTTAAGCACATCTTCCAGCAGCTTTCCAAAAAAGGAACAAGGATGATCCTTTTTTGCAGGTCTGGAAAAAACCCTTATTATTTCTTCTATAACCTTTTCACTTTTGTTTGTGATTCTTATCTTCCTAGTCTGATGCTGAACTTCATGGATTTATTTCCTATTTTCCTTCTTTTTCCTTCATATTCTGTCTCTTTGTTTTATTTTCTGCGAGCTCCTCAACTTCATCCTCCAATTCCTTTATTGAATTGTTTATGTTACCAACATATTTCTAACTCTTAAGGGCTCTTTCTAATCCTCTGATTATTTCTTTTTATAGCACCTGTGTTTGTTTTATAGGTGTAGTATCTTTTATTGCTCTGAAGATATTAAATATAGATTTTTGTTTTCTACATCACCTCTGTTTTTTTATGGGTCCTCTCTTTGTGTGCTTGTTTGTTTTTCCCGTTAACATTGAATGAGTTCCTCAAATATATACTAACCCTTGGCTATATATTCACATTTAAGGCAGGAAATTCCAGAGTTGCCGGTTGGAAGCTCAGTGTTCAGGAATATGACTCATCTGCCAGGGGAAGCGAGGTGTATGCGAGCATGATTTGTCCACTGATGAGCTAACCTGGAAAATGCTCAGCTCTGAAGTACACAATGCTTAAGTGAGAGATCAACTGTTCAAATGTTAGTTACCTGAGATCTTAATTATATATCTCCAAAGTAATTCTTCGATTCCCTAAAGGAAGTGAGGGAACTGGGTAAAAAGGCATCGTATAACTGGAAGTGAATTCTAGAAGCAAAGGAGAGGGAGATCACTGAGGAGCCTAGAGATTAGGGCACAGAGTTTCTTTTAATGGCCCTGCTTTCAGCTTTGTCCCTCCCTACCTCCTATCATAGCACAGAATCTACTATGAGTAGGAGAGGGGAGACCGACTAATTGACAGAAGGGACAGACGAAGTAGGGAGACTAAAGGAACTGTTGATAGAATGGTGTGCCGTGATCTTGACAATGCATGGGGCTGTAGTCTTCTGCAAGACTCATGTAGTTCATTGACACTTAAGGTTTCCTAAAGATGAATCCTACTCTTAGGACTAACTCTGGCCCAAAATAAGGAGATAAAATGTTGTAAGCTGGATAAAAAGTACCAGGCAGCAGCCTCACATAGACAATATTGCTAAAATAAATCTTCCTGGTAGCTGGTCTGAAGCTCAGTGTTTCTGTGTATTGAATTTTAGCCTATTTTTATAGTCGGGCTTTCCTATAAAGACACTTGTTACAGACTGCAAAGACCTGATTATGAAGGGTAGCTACAGAAAATGAATTATCCAAAGGAAAGATCCTGCATCCTTAATAAACATACTTGTTAACAAATATGCAGCAGAGAAACAACAGGCATAAAAAACGGCTACGATCTTAAAATAAATGCTTATTGTTTATAAATAACACATCTCATCTGGCAAACATATGAATGACGCCCTGCAACTTCAAGCAGAAGGAAAAAATCTAGCCCACAAGGGCTTTACTTTGTGCCATTCATTGGAGAGAATGAAGAGAAATCTTTCTGCACTCTTTCTAGGCTCTTGGTTCAAATTAGGCTCATGATAGAATCAAGGAGAGACCCATTTCTACAGCTTTCTTAGTACTTTCCTGAAAGAGATAAGAAGAATTGTTCAGAATTAAGTTCAGAGGTGGTTTTGGCATAACCTGGTGGATATGGCGTCCCTATTACTAGTCAGTCCCAGCTAAAGGGTAGTAATTTCTTGCTATAGATAATGGAAATACTACTTCACCAGACTTCTCTTGCATTAGTCAGGGATCTCCAGAAAAATAGAAGCAAAAGAAGATATATACACACACATGCCCACATGAGGGTATTTATTACAGGAATTGTCTCATATAACTATGGAGGCTGAAAGTCCCACAATTTGCCATCTGTAAGCTGGAGACCCAGGAAAGCTGATGGTGTAATTCAGTTTAAGTGAATTACTTCGCCAGGGGCCATGGTGTTAAATTCTAATCTAACCACCTCAAAAAAATGAGGTGAATTTCCCCTCTCTCTGCCTTTTTATTCAATTTAGGTCTTCAACGAATTGGATACCCATCCATATTGGTAAGGACAATCCTCTTTACCCAGTCTTCTGATTCAGATGCAAATCTCTTCTAGAAACACCCTCACAGATACACCCAGAAATAATGTTTTACTAATTATCTAGGCATCTGTTAATTCAGTCAAGTTGACACATAAAGTTAACCATCACTTCTCAGCAAGAAGTTCTGTAATGCACAACCCTCAGAGAGGTAGGCTTAGTATAAACTTCCCTAGCAATTCAAAGACAAGAGAATGTCTGTAAGTTGACCACCCAAGGGACTATAACAAAGTGGTCAACATAAGGAACTAGGCCTACTCTACTGACACAGGTAATGCGTGTCTGGGCTATGAACATTAGGTCAACTTAAGGAGGTGGTCAATGTAGAAAAGTGGTCAACTATGTGGGTCCTACTGTATTTATTAGATATAATGACACATGTCTATCCATGCATGTTTCTACCCATGTCTAACCATGCCTGCCTACATATTATAATAAATTGTCCTATGGAATCCCTTTAATCCTCAAGGCTATAAATAGGTACCCCCCTTGTGTGATAACATGGTATTCTATACTTACTCTACCTTAGTGCTGTTTGTTAATTTGTACATCTATCTCCCTGTCAGACCATTAGTTATGAAGGCACTATGGGGTGCCATCCATTATTATATCCCCTGTCCAATGCCTGCCACAGTGTGGATACTTAGCAGACCCTCAATAAATACTGCATAAAGGAGCATCTTACAACATCTTTATTAAAAGCTCTTTATGGCTGAGGTGCTGGTGAGGAAAAGGAGGTGACTCTGCCCAAGATCGTCTTAGTGATCAGTCGCAGTTCTGCAAGTTGTTGTCGATTTACAGGAACCCAGGGTGTAGGTTGGCAGTCCTCTCAACCAGTTCCAAGCCAACAGCGAAACCTGAAGTGGACCCTCAGGAGAATGAAGCTATTGCCCCACAGTTCAGAAACTGGAAACCCTGGAATCTGGAGGTCTTAGCTGTAGCCAGGAAAGAGTGGGGTTGGAGGACAGTGTGGTCCTCTTTTGAGTTCTGGCATAGCTCGCGATTTATAATGACTCAGCATTATATAGAAGCATTTATTGAGCACCAGAGTGGCCAGGTTGCAGTTTTGGCATCCATTCATGAATGAGCTATTAAAAAGCATCTTTATGGTACCAGGAACATTGAGGCTTGTGAGAATATAGTACAAGTGCTGGCACAGAGACACTTAGAGGCAGGAATCAACTTCATGGTATACCAGCTGACCCCTTGGGAGGCAACCTTGGACTCAATGAGACAACTAAAGGGTGCCATAACAGAAGGTGGTGGGGGTCTACAGGAACATCAGAGAATCTATGAATAAATTAGGAGCCTTGTTGTGAATGTGATAAAACTTCTCAGCTGTGATAGCCACCAAAAGAGCATCCAGAAGATGACCAGCTTGGCAATTGATAGCAATAACATCACAGTGGGACAATTTTTGTTGTTAAGATCATAACTCCTTCCCCTTGTGTGCACATACATTTTTTTTTAAATCAAGGTCTAAATTCTTCCCCTCCTTTGTACATAAGAGAAGCATCTATGAAAACCAGTAACAAATTATAATTAACTTTTGAAAGACAAACATTTTTACATTGCCAAATAAAGGTTTATTATGAACTCTTAAAAAGAAAAGCTCTTTAAATATCTTGCCTCGCTCTATTTTGATTCTAGCTTTTAAATAATGCGTAAGGGGAGAGAGAGGGAATGAGGGTCAAATTGTCAAAAGAAATGGATTCTTCATGTACTGAATCTGTTTTTAGAACTCAAATGTTAATGACCATGGCTCTACCTATTAAATTGCTTTGAAAGAAGTATAAGTTGATACAATCACCTTAGCAAATAGTTTTAATACTCTTTTAAAGTTTAATTAACAGAGTGCACAAACCAGAAATTTCATTCCTATACTCTTGAGAAATTCTTGCATAAGTGCACAAGAATATGTACTGCAGCTTTGTCCACACCAGAGAAATGAAAATATCTAAGCATCAATTAATAAAAGACTGCCAAATGGATAGTGAGTGAGATGGAATGAACGAGAGCTACACGCAACAATAAGAATGAATCTTAGAAATGTGATGGTTAATTTTGCCTGTCAGACGTTGGCTAAATTATAGAGCTCAGATGTTTGGTTAAAACCTAGTCTAGATTTTTCTGTGCAGATATTTTTGAGATGCGATTGACATTTATAATCAATAAACACTAAATAAAGCCGATGACCTGGCTTCACAGTGTGGGTGGGTCTCATGTAACCAGTTAAAGGCCTTAAGAGCAAAGACTGGAAGTTCCCACAGAAGAAGCAATTCAGCCTCATGACTGCAGCATAGAAACCCTAAACAACCACAGAAACCCCGAAAGCACAAGCAATCAAAGCAAAAATAGACAAATGGGACTGTAGTAAGTCAAAAAGTCTCTGCAAAACAAAGAAACTAACCAACAGAGTGAAGAAACTGCTTATGAAATAGGAGAAATATTTCAAACTATACCTCTCCTGAGAGGTTGAAGTCCAAAATATATAAGGAATTCAAACAACTCAATAGCAAGAAACCAAATAATCTGGTTTTGAAAGTGGGAAAAAAATTCTGAGTAGACAATTCTCAAAAGAAGACATACAAATGACCAAGAGGTATAGAAAAAAATGATTAGTACCTCCAATCATTAAGATTGTGGAGAAGAGTTGGCAAGAATGACCTCCGGACGGGCCCAACCCACGCGTCATTGTATCCCCGCGTCCAGTGCCTAGGTCCAGCCGCCATTGCCACCAGGCCCAAGAGCAAGGCGCAAGGGGATGCTAAAGGCGATGAAGCGGAGGCAAAGGACAAACCAAGGAGATCTGAAAGTTGTCTGCTAAACCTGCTGAAGGTACCCAAAGGGAAAAAGAGAAAAGTTGACTCCAGCAAGGAGGGGAATAACCTTGCTGAAAATGAAGATGCCAGCACAGACCAGACACAGAAAGCGGCGGGTGCTGAAATGCAAGTGATGGGTGTGCATTTTTGATAACTGTGTACTTCTGTTGAGTGTACAGTTTGAAAATCTATTATTTACCAAGTTTTATAAAAATGCAGAATTTTGTTTTACTTTTATTTTAAGCTATGTTGCTAGCACACATAACACCTCATTGTTTGGGGTGGGGGAAAAGGGTATATGTCACTAATAGAATGTCTCCAAAGCTAAACTGATATGAGAGAAAGTATCTTTCCCTCTAGTTTTGAGAGACTTCCCTCTTGACTCCTAAGAGGAGGGATTCTCTGATGTTGATACACAACCGCCTTGGCACAATGCCTTAGAGTATGGAAAAACTAATTTGTTTTTATGTCCTATTCTTCCTCTGCTTCAGCATAATCTTAACTCCCTTGAACCCAGTCACCTCTTGGGACCTTACCTCCAATAATTGGTTACCAGTATGGCAAGGAACCTGTACTTTTCCGATAACACCACTGAGACGGTATCCCTCAAAAGTGGGTCCCTTTGTATGTTGTTGGGTATTCAGATAAATTCTCCATTTTCATTTCCTTTCCTGCAAGTCACAGTTGGCTTGTGAAAAGTTATTAAACAACATGCTAAATGTGAAATGTCACCCCTCACTATAAACTCCCCTGTTTAGAGCATCAGATGAAGAATGGGTTTTGTAGTGGCTGTCTGGGTTTTGTAGTGGCTTTCTGATTTTTGGTTGACCATTGAAGAAGGAAGTTTGAAAGTTGTATACTGTGAATGATCACCTGCCCATGTACTGCCTGAAATAGCATGATGGTTTATGAAAAGTATCTTTAATAAAGCTGGATACAGTTTGGAAAAAAATATCTCCAATTGTCAGGGAAATGCAAATTAAAACTACCATGAAATATTACCTCATACTTGCCAGACTAGCTACTATGAAAAAGACGAAAGGAAATAAGTGTTGGCGAAGATATTCATAAAGTGAACCCTTGTACACTGTGGATGGGAATGTGAATGATTAAAGCCATTATGGAGGACAGTTCCAAGGTTCCTCAAAAAGTTAAAAATAGCACTACCATATATGATCCAGCAATTCATGCATCCAAAGAAGATGAAGCCAGTATGTTGAAGAGATATCTGCACTCCCTTGTTCATGGCAGCATTATTCACGATAGCCAAGACATGTAATCGACCTAAGTGCCCATCAAAATGACTGGATAAACAAAATGTGGAGTATATATGTACACTATGGAATACTATTGGGCCTTAAAGAAGAAGGAAATCCTATCATTTGCAACAACATGGATGAACCTGGAAGACATTGTGTTGAATGAAATAAATCAAGCACAGAAACACAAATTCCATATGATCACACTTACATGTAAGAGCTAAAAAAGTTCAGTTGGTAGAAGCAGAAAGCAGAACATTCCCCCAAACCTCCTATTCTTCAGCAGGGGTAGAGAATTGAAGAGATGTTGGTCAAAAAACACAAATTTTCACTTAAACGGGAGAAGTAAGCTCATAAGATCTATTGTATTATATGGCAACTATAACAACATAACAATGTATTCTTATGAAAATTGCTGGGTGAGTGGATTTTTAGTTTTCTCACTACAAATAAATGACAGGTATATGAGGAGATGCATGTATTATTATTATTTTTTTTTTCCTAAGGCAGAGTCTCACTATGTTGCCCTCTGTAGAGTGCTATGGCACCACAGCTCACTGCAACCTCAAACTCTTGGGCTTAAGTGATTCTCTTGTTTCAGCCTCCCAAGTAGCTGGGACTACAGGCATCCACCACAATGCCCAGTTATTTTTTTCTTGTTGCTGTCATTTTTGTTTAGTAGGCCCGGGTTCGAACCCACCAGCCCCGTTGCATGTGGCCAGCGCCCTAACCACTGAGCTATGGGCATTAAGCCAGATGCATGTATTAATTATCTTAAGTTAGCCATTCCACAATGCATACATATTTTAGAAATTCATGTTGTATACCACATATACACAATTTTATTTGTCGATTAAAAATAAAGAAGAAAAGAAAAACAAAAACAACCCTGCCTAAGTCTACATTTCCAGCCCACTGGCCTATCCTCCAAATTTCAGATTTGCCAGTCCCCACAACTGCATGAATCAATTCCTTAAAATTCCTCTCTTTCTCTCTCTCTCCTTCTGTCTCTTCCGCCCCTCCCTCCTACTGATTCTGTCTCTGCAGAGAGCCTTAACTAATACAAAACACAAACATTGGTGGAAAAAAGCATGAAAACAATGGTACTGTGGCACCATAAAGGGTAAGTTCAAAAAGAGGGAAAACTAAACATAATGTTTGAAATGTATAATATGTAGAAGAATAATTTTCAAAAGGAAAGGATAAAACTAAATGCATAAATGCACGTTATGGATTTGGGTGTGGAGTTGGGAAAGTAACTCAGGCTTCCCTCAATGTGGTGTTGGTAATATTCTGTCTCTTAGGTAGGATAGTAGGTTTATTAATATTCATTTTACTATTATCCATTATATTTTGCATGTATATTGAATGTAGTCTTTTTATGAAGCAAATATTTTTATGATTAAAACTTTTAAAAATAACAAATCTTAGAAGCGCCTATAAAAGAACATTGCACTGAGCTCCTTTTGTTGGCTTGGTGACTGTTTTTAACATAAAATATTTCTTCCTGAAAGCCTCTCTAGGTTTCTTTCTCTTTAATAACACTCTCTCTCTTTTATCCTTGTCTCACTTGTTCTTTTCACAGCTTCTAATCCATTAACCACTCTGACATATGGATTTAAATGCCCTTCTCATTACACTCTGTAGGATCCAAGTTCTCCAGGTCTGATTTTTCCCAAATCTATTTTATAACCGGTAGCTTTTTTTATAATCTCTATTTTCAACCCTCTCCTCTGGTTGTACTTCATTCTTCTCGCCCAGACGCTGAACTGTGTCCTGGGAGAGTGCTATTTCCTCTGCTCCCTCCTTTGGCTTTGATTACTTCTCCTCTTAACCTTGTTCTTTTGGTTAAGCAATTCTTTTTGGCCAAACCGTTCACATCTGTGCCCCTAAGTTTCTTTCCTTCAATTCTCTCTTTGACCTTCTCTAATCCGGCTTTTACCTACTTCACTCCATGGAAATACAAAGCTACCAATTACCTCCTCCTCAGGGGCCGAGCCTCTCAGCCTCCGTGCCAGCCTTAGCTTCCTTGACCTTACAGCTGCCTTTGATCTTGTAAAACACTCTCTCTGGGTCATTTTATGGCTCCCCTAAGGGCCAGCCAGAATGCATTCCCTTCCTAGACCACAGAGGAGCTGGCCAGCAGCTGGCTGCCTAGGGTATTTTGCATGGGGCAAAGTAGCTCCCAGATAAAAGAGAGCCTGGAAAACCTGAGGGAATCATCTTTTCATCTGAAAGCTAAATAAAGGATTGATCAAGAAAACTGAACTACCTTGAAGAAAAGAAAGAGCTGCCACTGATTAGAAAACACAGAACTTTTTTCAAATAATCTTTCAGCTATTTAACAAATAGAATAAAATAAAATTTTTGAAGGAATTTAAATTAGGTTCAAGGTTCACTGTAATAATTTGTCCCATGTTTTTTCTGAGCAGCCATTATTTGAGTTTCAGTTTTAGAACTAAATATATCAGCAGCATTTTTGAGTTTTATCACTGACCACTTTTTATTTAGATTTAGAATGAGCTAGAAATAACCTTTTCTTCTCTAAAATCCTAAGTTTCCTCTTGGCCTTCATTATATTTTATCATAATTATTAATATTGGGTTCATTATTTCTAGTACAGATTGAGGATCCCCTATCCAAAAGGAGTGGGACCAAAAGCATTTCAAGTTTTTGATTTTTTAGGTTTTGGAGTATTTGCATACGCTTACTGAGATATGTTGAGGATGGGACCCAAGTCTAAGCATGAAATTCACTTTTGCTCCATGTATCCCTCATCCACACAGCCTGCAGGTAATTTTATACAATATTTTTTAATACTTTGGTGCATGAAACAAAAGTTTTGGCTATATGTTTACTACAACACATCACATGAAGTCAGGTATGAAATTTTCCACTTACAGCATCATGTCAGCACTCAAAAGTTTTGGATTTTAGAGCATATTTGGATTTTTAGACTTTCACATTAGGGATGCTCAATGTGTATGATTATTTGAATTTGTACTTATTAATAATCTGCACTTAAACATTCTAGATAGCCTTTCACAATGTATCTACAAATTGCTATCCTGATTTCTCTCTTGAACTCCATGTCCATTAGCTAAATAGGTCTCTGCCCTCTCTCAAGCCTTTGCTTTCTTTCTTTAGTAGCTGGGCTCCTGCAGTTGATTTTTGTTTGTGTGCGTGTTTGTTTTGCTTTGTTTCTTTGGGTTGTGTTCCTGACTGAAAGATGTCCTTGCCTTCTCATGTCCACTGTTTGACCACAAGCAGTACCCGGTTTGTAACCTCGCTGACCTTACTTCATTTTGTTTTATGTGCTTGCTATATTATTTAACTTTTTATCTTGAAATAATTTCAAACTCACAGAAAAGTTGCAAAAATCATACGGAACACAATAATACACTTTGCACAGATCCAGGAATTTGAACAGTTGCAATATTTGTCATTTCCTTTCTCTGAGTGTGTGTTACATATATTTCCCGCTTGACCTTCTTTATATAGGTTGCATATATCATTCTCTCTTATTCCTTAACATTTCAGTAAATATTTCCTAACCAGGGTACTCTTTTATGTAACCACAGTAGAGTTACCAGCTTCCAAAGATTTCACATTGATATGACACCTTTTAACAAGGCTGATTTTGTTAATTTTTCCAATTTTATTAATTTTTCTAATAAGGTCCTTTATAACATTTTTGTACTTGGAGTGCTGCACCCAGTCTAAGATCACATATTATATTTAGATTGCATTTACTCTGTTATGTCATATATCATTGCAACAAGTAAGTAACCTGGGAGTAGTTGTACTAAAAACATAAATAACCTGCTGTTTAACACACTCTTCCCCCTAGATTTAACATCCATTGGTGATTCTTGCTTTAATCAAACTTTACTATCATAATTGAAAAAATTGTGAATTTTCAAGTCCTCTACTCCATCCACATTTATCTGTCTAAATTATCCTTCAAGAAAGAAATCTCCTATTTCCCAAATAGATTTACTATCTAATTATTATCAGTACAGACTCATAGATTTCTACTGTATTCAATGACTTCTGTTCTTACCCATTTTGATGATTAAAATTGTCTTGTATCTGACAAGTAAAAGCCTCTTCAAACTGACTTATGTATCCTTTTGATATGTCCATCAATTTTTTTTTTTTTTTTCTTTTTTGACAGTCTCACTATGTTGCCCTGGGTAGAGTGCTGTAGTGTCACAGCTCACAGCAAACTCAAACTCCTGGGCTCAAGTGATTCTCTTGCCTCAGCCTCCCAAGTAGCTGGGACTACAATGTTCATCAATTTTTGATCACTCACACACTTTCTGACCTAACTGGCCTCAGCTTGTACCTTCTCTACCCCAGCCCTCAAGTCAGCCACTTACTTACTCATCTCACAAACATTACGTGCATTATATTCTCCTGGGCTGCATGGATACAGTGATAAGCAATATGGAACACTGCTGTTTATGATGGAACTTTAAGTTCAGTAGATAAGATAGACATTAATCTTTTTCTTTCCCTATGACTCACATTTAGTCATCTATGTGTTGTGAGGTACATTAATTTCTCACAAATTAGGATGTATGTTTATTGAATAAGTCTTAAGTTATTTTCTGTCAATCTCCACGCTTCTCTCTTGCCTAAATCTAGAGAAAGGTGATCTCACAGTCCTATAAGAAAAATAATTCCAAGTCTAAGGTTGTCTTCAGCTGGCACAGAAGGCTATTGCAGAGAGTTTCTGTCCTAGGACGGGGGCACACATCAGGATGTCTCCTGCTCACCTGCCCTGGTGTGCACTTGCTGGGCACAACACTGGGTGGGACAAGGCTCATAGTGTCAGCAGTTAGGAACACAGGACATTGAATCAAAATGTTAAGAAGGAATAAATAATGCCCAAATTAGAGATCTGGGTTACTCAAGAATACTATTGTGGAAAAGTCACTTCTCCAGTCCCATGTCATCTGATTCTCCATCTTGCTCTGAGTGCAACAGCCACAGTGTGTTTTTGGTATATATATATTTTTTTCCATTCCTTGAGAAAGCCAAGCTCCTTCCCACTGCAGGGTCTCTGCACTCTTGTCCACACTGTTCTCATCTCTTAAATGAAAGCAGCCATCTCTGATTGTCCCACAACAACCCATTCACCCTGTCCATTCCTTTAACATTCCCTTTACAATCTGCAGTACAGAACCATGAAGAACATGACAGGGAGCTGGGATTTTCATTCAAGGGCAATAGCCTATGGAAAAAAAAAAAAAGAACAGCCATCATGACATTTAAGATAATTGACTAAAGATGTACCCTCTCACTTGAGCTAAGAAACTTAACCACCTAGGAGAAAATGTTAGTACTCTCACATCTATAATCTAGAAGACTTGCTTGCGATTTGAAAAACCAAAAATGCACAAATCATTGCACAAAGATTCAAAATAAATGAAATGTCCCGTGGTGAGGCTTTAATCAGAAACCCCTGTCTTACTTAGGGATGCTACTTCCTGCGCTGGTCACACTGTTGTAAAGTATTAGTATGATGGTTAGGTACACCTCAGGGACTTTTGAGAATGTAATTTACAATGTTTAATATAGATGAAACGTGAATGCTTTTCACACCCAGTTGTGCAAATCTGAATTTATAAGGTTGAAATGTTGAAAAAGTGTACCTGTGTTAGTAATGCTTAATTATAAAGACCTTTCTCTCCATTAGCCCATCACCTTCTCTTATTTATCTGGAAAGTGGTGAGCTGCAGAAAAATGTTCCAGAAGAAATGTTATCCAAGAGACTTTTAATCATCTAAATTCGTGGAATTTGGGACCTTGAAAAAAAAGTTAAGTAAGTCTGGAAGTTGAAAAGTAAAAATAAACAAATTGTGATAGCTTTAGTCATCCATAAATAAAAGCATCCACTGCCAAAATGTAGGGGATTTGCTCTCTAAAGAATTAGATATAAAGAAAATACTGGCATAGAATTGTGTATTTTTTTTCTGACTATAAAAGTAACACGTAAAATAAACTGACACCTTAGATTACAAAAAAAAATAAATTTTCTATAATCCCACCATCCAAATTTACTGACAACTATTATTATTTTGATACATTAATGAGAGAATTAAAATTAGACTGTAAAGAGAATTCTATATTCTGAGTTTTGTCCTTAATTTTTATTCTGAGCATTTCCCCTTGTCCTTAAATAATCTCCAAAGCCATAATTATAGCATTTACATGTAACTTGGACATGTGCATAAACCTGATTTATTTAACAACTTCCTTGTTTTTGGAAATGTAGGTTGTTTCTGGTATTCAGTTATAATAAATAAGATTGCAGACTTCTGGTTTTAAAAATATCAGACTGACCACACACAATTTAGCCATCTGCCTCTGGAAACACTGCTAAAATATCAGGGGGAAAAGACATTGACAAATAAAAAGAGAACGCAAGAGGAGGCATCAGCAAAGTGGAGATTTCATCATGTTTTTTGAAAGACAGTCTAGTAGAGAATAATGTCTTAGTAGAGGGAGACTACAGAAAGTTCCAATGAGAAGCCAACCAACTACCTTAACAAATTCTGAGAGGCACAACACATGGAAATATTTTGCCATTTCTTCCTGATAAATAACCCTTCTTTTTTTTTTTTTTTTTTTTTTTTTTTGCGGTTTTTTTGGCCGGGGCTGGGTTTGAACCTGCCACCTCTGGCATATGGGCCCAGCACCCTACTCCTTTGAGCCACAGGCACTGCCCTGAAAAAATAACCCTTCTTAAATATATCTCTCAGCAATACCTAGTCAGGAGTGACAAGGCATCTCTAACCTTGACCAAATTAACAATTAATAACTCTCAGAGGGCCACCTACAAGGTAGACTGGGTCAAGCAGAACTCTCGGCGACTGGTGCCACTGGTTATTTAAGAAGCACTTGCATTATTAATGTTAAGTAGAAAACGGCCAGTTTTCCCAACTTCCTATCCCTCACTTCTTGTGAGTTCTCATTTTGATACATAAAGCAACACATGACCTGTCAGAGTATTTAAATACATCTTCCCGTCTATAATTCACCAGAATTTGACTCCATAAACCCCGCCTCTAAGCTCATTGCCCTTTTTTTGTATGCACTGTAGACTTTATATATCACATTTTATTCAGTGCATATGTTGAAAATTTTTGAACACATAATTTATTGAGTCGTGGCAGGAACTATAAGTCTATTTATAATTACTTCCAAAGTAGCCCACTTTGTACCAGCAAGCTTCATAAAAGCTTCTGATGGGTAGAATAGTTTTTCTTATGTTCAAATCTGGGTGCTTGTTCTTTGACACTTTCCTGTAGGTAACACCACTCATGAGGGCTTTCCACCTCCATGCTATCACCGCATTTATCACTTTACATTACAACTAGTTGTTCACAGAACTGTCTCACACACTAGCCTAGGAGCTCTTCGGGGTCAGGAATGATATTTTCATTCCTTCAACACATATTTTTTCAGCATCTGCTACATATACCAGAGTGTGATAGGAATAGGAAATACAATGATAAAGATAAACAAGGTAAATGTGATTTGTTCAGCCAAATGCAGCATGATCTGAGTCCCAAACTGGTCTGTAAGTTAGCTGTTGCAACAATAATGCTATACAATAAACTACCCCCAAACTCAGTGACTTACAACAATAAGTGTTCATTACCATACCCATAGGTCTGCTGGTTCTCAGTAGTTTGCTCAATCTAGACTTCAGACTGATGTTTAGCTGGGCATGGCGCCTCACTGGGAGTTGGGTTCGGGTCGAAGACAGGTGTGTTAATTCTGGGGCACAGGCTTCTCAGAGCATGCTCTCTGGCATGAAGGATCCCTGGAGCACAGAAGGTCAAATACACCTCTACTCCATGAGGTCACTTACTTCCCATTGGCCCAGCCAAATCACATGACCAAGCGCAATGACAAAGGACGAGGAAAGTGCCCAGTGTGAGAAAGCACTGCAAAGGGTATAGGGGTATAATTCTAATGCAGAGTTGGTGTCAAAAATTGAAAAAGATGATTCTACTGTCCTAGGTTACTTTTTTTGTTACAGCTTCCCACTGTACTCTGTGATTCTTTCCTTTGCATATTTATCACAATTAAGAACTTGCTCAATATTTGTCTTCCTGTAAACTCCGTAAAGGTAGCGATCCTGTCTGTTTTAGTCACTAATTGTTCCCCACGTTAGCCTTTTACACAGCAGATGCTCAATAAACGAAACTGAATTAAATCGAATGGGTAAGTGTCATGAAAGGGAAAGTCAGAGGGCTAATATTAATAGATCATACGGAACAGAGGTTCTTAGTTAGGCTCACTCATTAGAATTACCTGGGGAACTTCAAAAACTCTCTGTGCCTGTTCCTTACTCAGCCCAAAGACAGCAGAACCTGCTCCTACTTGAAGTCTCCAAAAGTGGAGCCTGGGCCTTGGCATGTTGCAAAGGCATACCAGGTGATTCTAATGTGTGGCCAAGAATAACAATCACCAATTTGGGGATACCTGGCTCAGATTTGGGAAGTCGGAGAAGATTTCCTAAAGGAAGTAATATTTACACAGACAGTATGCGCACTGATCAGTAGGCTTGGGGCCCCGCTGGGGCTGGAGAGGATTTTAACAGAGGAAGTTGCCTGTGCTAATGTACTGAGATAAGAAAGAGCTCTTTCTTTCCCTGTTGTCTAGATCAGGGTGAGGTAAGTGAGGTAGAGCCTGACGAATGTTGCTCTGGGCAGAATTCTTAGACACAATGAAAAGCTTACTTTTTGAGGGAAAAGGTTCCCAACCAGTAAGCAGAAGTTTCTCAGGAAAGACTCTGCCTAGTCTGAGTAACTTCCCTTGGCTGCTTGCCAGGGCAAAGCTTTTGTTTAGCACAGCTTTTGCCTGAATTTATTTTTGTACCTGCTGTTGTTATGCTGAACTCTTTCCAGCTATTCTTTGTTTATGTAACTCTCTAGGCAGCCATCTAATTTCTAAGATATGACAATCTTTCCATGCAACATTTATGTTCATGATGACTATTGAGTTACATTTTAATAGTAAGGAAGCAGAGGTTTTTTTTCCCCTTTAAATATCAATATAAGAAATAATCATACCAAGAACATTTCTGCTTTTTTAACAACTTCTCTTCAAGATACACTTCAAGTAGTTCAATATTCCCTTTATATGGATTCATATGATGGATCCATTTCAGATTCTTTTATCAGTAAAAGCTTGTTGTTCTTGTCAAAATGACTTACTTTCTTGCATTTGATAATGAGAAATATTTACCCATCATATTTTCCTTCTTGTCCTGTTTTCCAGGAAACTTAGGGCTAAAATTGTCAAAGTCAATATTAGCCCATATTTGAGGGTATAATTCTCCTTCCCACTTAAATTTTATTTTTTTTAATCTTTAGCAACACTGATTCATATGTGGCTTTTATTGTAATCTACCTTACCTACTTTTTTGAAACAAGAAGACTACAGATTACCAAGAGCAGGACTTGGGCCTCTTACTTAATGCTGTGGCAAATACAAAGGTGTTTAAGACTCATTCATTATCCAGGAGCTTTCAATCTACTAAACAATCAGAGATGAATTTCTCTACAAATAAGCGTGTTAATAAAAGGCTCATAAATTTTTAAGCATGAAACTAAATGTATTTCCTTATATTCTATCTTAAAATCAAAGTTATAGCAATTTTTATTAAAATTCCTCCAACTGTTTACAAAATATTATTTTCTGTAAGACATATATGTGTGGATATACACACTTGTGAAGACAGTCCTAGTAAATGTTACCAACATGCCTCTGGGAAAGCTGACAAACAGGAAATGTTTATTTGTCCTAGGTCCAGTTGGAAGGGACATGGGCACTAACAACAGAATAGTAAATGTATAAATAATTACTGCCTGTTGCCTTCTTGCAGCTTTTCAGATAAAATAATATCAATTGAAATTAAGCAATTTTGGACCCTGTCATTTTGCAACAGAAAAGAAAATCGGAGACAATGGAGAACCCTGCTCTAAGGAAGTTACAAATACAGGATTAAGTAAAACAAGAAGTAGGGATTTTGCAAAGAAAATTAAGCCATTCCAGAGTCCAACAGAAGGAGTGTCCTCCAATCCACCTCCTCCAAACAAAAAGAATTAAGTTTTTAAAACCCTTTTAAAAATATCCCTTGCCACAGTTCTACCTTCTGAATCCAATTAGCAATTTTACCACCTCATTTTATTAGCATCTATGAATCTCAAAAAAACATAGTACTATTCCATTGATCTCTTTCTGGTCTGTATTTATAAGGGAGAAAGCTTTGCATTTCTATTTACTAACGTGAAAGAAAAGATTTAAGGCAAGACATGTAGCATAGAAAACTCATAAACTTCCACCTAAATAAGCAGTTACAGAAGAACAGATGCGTCTAGATTGCATTTGTAAACAGTGCTGCGTTATAAACCAATCAATACAGTTAATGCTAATTGTAATGTACTTTTGTCAAAATTGCACTTTGTCTTAAAGTTAATTTCTGATTTATGTCATTTTCCATAAAGCAATGCTGCAAATCCAGAGCTTATTGCATTTAGTTCCTGCTAATGAAAGACTGACGTGATTGAAACACCATTCTGTCCTGAGCATTGAGGTATCAGGTTCAACATTCCTGTTGATTCAGCACGGACTAATGTTTACTAAAGCCATCCCTCCCCCACCCCTGACTTCCTATAATAGTTCAAAATATCAGGGAGTCAAGATCAACAGGCCTTGACTCCAGCCACATTTACAGAAAACACCACAGCTGTTTGCCTCAGGAGATAAAATGTGTGACTCCCTCTAGAAATACCTACAGTACATTGTAGAGAGCTTTGATCATTTTGTTCAATAAATGGTGCATTTTCAAAATAGGACAGGAATTAAAATTCAATTTTTGTACTACACGTCTCCAGTAAACGATTCTGGCGTTGTTCCCTACACATCATCAGTTCCTAGACCTTGGGACAAACACAGGAACTATGGGAGCCAGATCCATCCCATGTTATTCTAAAGAGGTAGGAAAGTTTCAGAGCTTCCTGCTTCTATAGATGCAGAAAACTCCTGCCAGATCCTTCTATGCAAAATATCATGTCAGACTAGTGATAGCACCAGCTTGAGCGGAGAAGCGCTTTCTCTTTCTCTAGTCTTTTACACTTATGTGCTCTCTCGATCTCTCTCCCTCCCTCTCTCTCTCTGGTTCATATTTACCTCTATAAAAATTTTTGGCTAGATAATTCACACCCTTTGGGTGGCAAAAGAAAACTTAGCAAAATGCCAGGTTTTGTACTAAGACATTTACAGAGGAGAATCTAATAATTTCCTATAGCTGTTCCTCCCAGCATGGTATGGAAATGCATTCAGTAGTTTAATTTTCTTTTCCTTCTCATTGCCAGAATTATTTATAGCTGAAAATTGAGGAGTTATATTATAGTTATTATTTCTTTTGATTGGTTTAAAAATTCGGTTTGATAGGGATCTAAAAGAAAGAAAAAAATCCCACAAAGTTTAAATGTGGTTTGGAAAGGCAGCAGAGGGATTTGAAGAGAACAGATCTGATGAAAAAGAAAAAAGCTTTAGCATTTTCATCCATCCAGAAGAGAATCATTGAAAAACAGGAAGTCTCAGAAGGAAGCTGCAACAAAGTAAAAAGGGTTTATGAAAGAATACATAGCCATTTTGAGAGCTGCATTGGAAAGGATAAGGTGATATTTTTTATCTGAGGCTATAATGAAAAGACCAGGATTACAGATGCGATGCCTCTGTGGGAATCAAACTTTTTCCATGACAACAAACTAGACTTCCATCCCTGGCTAAACATTCTTGAAAAAATATAGAAATAGGGAACTGATTATATATATAGTTGCTTTCATCACAATTTGTGGAAAAGCAATGCATAATAAAGAGTCAATGTTATCACATTAATTGAGCTCAGTCCCCACAAAATAGTCTGAGTGATTATTAGGACAGAAGGTTTCCCAGCTATGACTATGGACATATGACAGTAGACAGGAAATGAACAGATTGCAGCACCATCTATTCATTGTTACTGACTGTGCAGATTGTTCTGCCGTCAGTTCTGCAGCCGTGATTATTGTCAGCAGCCAGTGTAAGCATGAGCAGATAGGAGTGCGGCAGAGGGCAGCACAGAAGGAACACACGTGAGCTTTAATCTCCTCCCTACTCTCCCACCAGTCACTTGGTGTTGGGGAAGCCCCGTAAACTCCAGTGCTCTTAGTTTCTCCAGTTTTCAAGTAATAATGTTCCCTTCCCTACAACCTCACTGTTGTGATGAATATCAAATGATATGAAAGAAGTAAAACAATTTTAGAAATATTAAAAGCCCTTATGAACCTATAGCATTATTAGTGTTTATTGACCAGTGATGAATGGTGCCAGGGTTTATTCTCACATTTGCTCAAAGCTCCTCATTTACAGCAAAATATGTCATTGATATTAGTTTTATTGTTTGCTGAAATTTATTTTAAAATATTCTCACTTTAAAAATAGCAAATTGATGCATACAGCTATGATTTAATTAAAAAAAAAAAAAACCTGGAAAAAAATAGCAAATTGAGATTTTTTTTTCTTGAAGAGGAGACTTTGCATTTTTACTGAATGTGAAAAAGTCCTGTTATAAAGATTTTCATTTTCAGTACTTGGAAGACTTCAGGAAAAAGCTTAAATTCAGAGGCAAGTTTTAAACCTCTTCACAAGTATTTCAAGGATGATTTCAGGTATTAACACTACCTGCATTGATCAAGACCTCGATATTCCCTTACAGTAATGTCACATGCATATTGCACTTTGAAGAAGACAGAACAACATTTCCTATTTTTTTTTTAATTGTGTGGGTGCCCCCTCCCCCAATTCTAATACTTCCTGAGAAAAGCCATCTTGGTGTAATCACGCAGGGTCTTGAATCTGGAGGTCAGAAACTCAGTGGTCAGTACATACAGAGTTAATATCTGTATGTACGTAGGGAAATAACTTACACCAACCCAATTCACAAGTATGATGTAGGAAAGCCAGAATGCTGACTTGTTTACTTATAATCAAAAATATAATGCCCCCTTCCTAGGATCTGGGCAGGCCACAGCCCACCCAGAAATTGCTTGCTGGATATGGAATCAGAAGAATATTGCCGAGCCTGAATGGCTGCTGTGGTCAGCTGCTCGGACTCTCAGGCCAAGTCCTTGAGATCACAGTTCAGGAAACCAGTCTTCTGGGCAGAGCTAGAGATGGAAAGCCCATGTCTGCTAGACTATTGATCCACCAGCTTTCAGATCAAGGTATCCTTTTTCCGTTTACCATAGGAATACTTTACCTTCAAGTTTGGCCTGGAAGACGTTCTGCCTCTTTCAGGTAATTATATCTTTGCTCTGCTATGTAAATACTTATTTCTATTTCCAGGTTCTTAGGCTGCACCTCATTGTTGCCACAAGTAATGTATGACCAACAATTCTTTCTCACAGCTCCCTGAGCTTGCTCTCGGTACTCTTAAACTTCTGGGCCTTTGAGCATGGTTTGGGCTTGGAAGGTGTTCTCAAGGAACACCTATGGTCCTTCAGTACCCCCTTAAAAGTTCATTCCTCTGGGTAGGCATTGGCTGGTGTTTACACAAAAAGCTACTTAAACAGACTCTGTTATATTGTAGGATTTAAGCTGGTTTACTGGGATAGCTCTTTTTCCCCATGGAGAAAAATAGAGTACCTTCCTTATTTTTCAAGAGTGACAACATTGATGTCAATCTTTAAGGAACCATGTTAGTCTCTTGAGCCTACAATAGCTTTGGGGCTTCCTCTTGGCTAGCAGGATTTTGTCCTATCAAGTTAAAAAAGTTGTATTGTAGGGCAGCACCTATGGCTCAAAGGGGTAGGGCGCTGGCCCCATAAGCCAGAGGTGGCCGGTTCAGCCCCAGCCAAAAACTGCAAAAAAAAAAAAAAAAAAAGTTGTATTGTATTAAATAAAAATGTCATGCCATTAATCACTGTAAAACTTTGAGATTCAAGGAACTTCTCCAACCCCATCCCCAGTGGGCTACATTTGTAATTGCAGCTGACACTTACTGAGAATTTTCTATGTGCTGGGAAGTATATGAAGCATTTTGCATGGATTATTTCATGTACCCTGAATAGTGACCTTACAATGTAGGTGGTTTTACTTATCCCCATTTTACAGTTGAGGAGACTGATGATAAAAACAGACAAATGGTAGGGTGTAGAGCCAGAACATAAAGCTGCTGGTGAAATCTGAAGCAGCATGGTGACAAAGAAGAGTTCCCTTACCAACAGGTTTTATTTTCCCATGGTGCTTCCCTATGTAGTAAGCCTGATACCTACTGCAGAGGGAGCTCGGTGTTCCATAATTGCTAAGCACTTTGGCAAGATCTGGGCAAATACAAAGTTAGAAAATGCAGAAACTTATACTTAGTTGATACAGAAATTGTGCTAGGTACTTCCTGGTTCCCAAAAGACAACTTTCTCAGCTTCCACAGAACCATAAGTGCAGCAGCCCCAGGCTCTACAGACCAATGCTCTGAGCCCTAAGACAAGAAAGTCACACAAATAGGAAGTGTTGAGATTTGCACTAAAAAAAAAAAAAAACCAGAAAAAGAAAAGAAAAAAGAAAATGTTAGCTACAAAGCCTTAATGTTTTTTAAAATGTCTAATGTTTTTCAAACACTTGTCATTTTCTCATAGCTTCCAGAGTATTAGAGATTTGCTGGTTGTATAGAGAGTCACGCGTCACTTAACAGGGCTGTGTTCTGAGAAAGGCCATTAGACAATTTCGTTGTTGTGCAAACATCTAAGAGTGTACTTACACAAACCTTGATGGGATAGCCTACTGCACAACTGGGCCGTAGAGCATAGCCCGCTGCACCTACGCCACAAATCTATGCAGCGTGTTACTGTACTGAATACTATAGGCAATCGAAACACAGTAGTGAGTAATTGTGTACCTAAACACAGCTAAACATAGAACAGGTACTATAAAAATACAGTATTAAAATCTAAGGGGCAACCTTCATATATGAGGTCTGTATGATCATATTGACTGAAATATCATTGTATGGTGCATGACTGTATTCACATTTTCTAATTCTGGGCTCATGTGGCAATGCAATTATACCCCTGGGAGCCCCAAAGAGAGAAACTTCTGCCTTACCCAAGGCTCACAGAGTTAAGAGACAGTATTTTTTTTTTCCTTCTAGAAAACACATAAAGAGCTTCCGTGATAAATGGACTGTAATCCCTGGAGGTATTACTGTATCTTCATTGGTACTATTTACTGAGCCAGAGAAAGCTATTGTGTGGGCCACCACCAGCCCCACTGGCACTCAGTCAGCTGTAGTATCTAACTACCGTTCAGCATCCTGTCCATTCAAAAACATGCACTTGGTCCCTACCATGTGCTGGCCACTTTGCTATCAATCCTCAGTATTTTAAGTTTTATAAATGTACCTAAACATTAAAAATCATTTGACCAATGTAAAACTTTTACATTCATGCTTAATATGTATATGAAATGTCACCCCATCAGCTGAGTGTAGTGACTCATGCCTGTGATCCTAGCACTCTGGGAGGCTGAGAAGGGTGGATTGCTTGAGCTCAGAGAGTCGGACACCAGCCTGAGCCTGAGCAAGGGCAAGACTCCCAACTCTACTAAAAATAGAAAAAATGGGTGTTGTGATGGGCGCCACAATGGGAGTTGTGGCCCAGCTACTCAGGAGGCTGCAGCAAGAGGATTGCTTGAGCCCAACAATTTAAGGTTGCTGGGAGCTACGATGATGCCATGGTACTCTACCCAGGGTGACAGAGTGAGACTCTCAAAAAAGAAAAGAAAAGTCACCTAATCAAACAAATATTCTGATGTGTAATTTGGACAGGGGAAGTATGTCTTTTGGAATCAGAAGACATTGGGTGCTCAACCTTTGAAACAGATTGTTTTCTCCCTTCCTGGTCTGTCCTCCCAATTCCATCTCCAAGTCACCTGGTAGGATAATATTTAGAAATAAACATGGCATTCACACCAACACACCTTCTCCCATCCCTTACTCACAAATACACACTTAATCATAAACAAATCTGTAGAGCAGCTGCTTACATGGCTACTTCATCATTAAGATCGATCACTTCACCGTCAATGCCTTGTGGTTATAACAGATCCTCCTCTGACCCTTGATTAATACTTGTTCAACATCTCTCACACTTGCCTACCCAAGAAACTCTTTCCAGAGGAGGAAACAAAATTACACCTCCTTTAACAACAATCCAGCAGGGAAAATGAGATGGCCCAACACATTACAGCTTCTGCTCGGCAGAGCTCCATGCTCCCTCTCGAGAAAGGACAGAAAATGAGCTGTCAGCTAAAAACTCCTAAAGAATGTCACAATTACAACTTTTCACTGGTGCTTCTAGTGACAGTGTTTGTGACCTGAGACAACAGAGACACACAGATGTACTCCTAAGTCTGTTCATTAGCCTAATGAGGATGGAGTCAGGCAAAGAGTTAATCTGACTAATTTAATCAGCCTGCCCTTAGCCGTGTCTTCTGGGAGAACACCAAAGTGACAGAGACAAACACAGAAACACGCAGAGGAAGGGGATTTACTGAGCTGTGCTTGCCATTAGGCAGAGTCACAGTTTGAGAACATAATGGAATCAAAGCTGGAAAGAACCATAATGATTGCTTAGCCCAATTATGTCAGCTTACAAGGTCTAAGGAGGTTAAGAAATAAAAAACATAAAAATTATTGTAAAATGAGTATGAGAAAACATTTTATCACCTGTACACTGCTGCTACTATAGATGAGCATACATCAGATACTGCCAAATTATTTTCCCCAACAACACAGGAGAAGTTAAACAATGGATACACTGTTTTATACTTTCATAGAATCAATGCCAGGCATCAATTTCTTTCTCTCCTCCCCCACAAGAAAACCTCTGATCCTTTAGCTCAGAGATATGCTTCAAACTCAGTCATAAGATAAGGATGTAATTTGAAATCATTATTTTTGAATGAATTTTTTGAACTTTCCCTGTTTTTGAAGAGTCTAGCAAAATAAGGCATAGAGGAGTGTTATTTGATGATGAATATAAATTTTAGTTTTACCAAATTTAAGGATTTTCAGTTAATACTTAGTGTGAATGATTTATGCTTTTGATAAATGGTTTTCGATTTCTTAAAAATTCCACCTTAAAATGAGTACTATAAAATATCTATTTAATGTTGGCAGTACTTCTGACAGCATGCCTTGATCTTACAATTAGAGATTAAACCACAATTACCCCTCAGTTTCAGTAATTCTAAGAGAGCTGATTGAGGGTTTTTCTGGACAATGGAATGTCATTTGCATTGATTATTTCATTATATTAATTTTCTCATCACTTTTCTTTTTCTTTCTCTCTTTTTTTTTTTTCATTTGAACACTATTAAGGAAGTTTTTTCAACAGGCTCAAGCCTGGGGGAATGAAAAAAAAAATGAATAGGTTTCTTCTATTAAAGAAAAAAAGGAAAAAGAAAAAGGGCTTATGGGGATAGTAAGCCTCGTAGCCTATAAAGTGGTCCTGTTCTTTTTTTCTTAATGATAGTTTGTAGAATTAAAGAGATGGGGAAATGTATATTTTGAGGGTAAGTCTTTTTACAAATTGATTTTTTGTACCACCCCTCAAACTTGAGTGAGATTGCTGCTATCCCAGCACTAAAGCCAGGCAAACATAACGTCCCCTTTCTCTAAGTTTTCTTTAAAGTTATTTTTCTTCATTTATTCAATTCTTAATGAAGATCTTAATTGTGTCTATTAAGTAAAGTTTATACTGTTAAAAGGGGGACAGACATTAAAAAACAAATAATATGACTATAAAATATAAGAGCAATAAAGGGAAAGAGTTATGTTCTATGAAGGAAAAAAATAACCCAATTTGCACGTGTGTGTCTTCAGGGAAGTTCTCTCTGAGAGACGGGAAGAGCAGAGACAAGTCCTCTGGAAATGAGTAAAGAAGAGGGACCAGACAAACGTAATCGCATATGCAAATGTTTCTGAAGCAGGAAAGACCTTGGTAAGCTCAAGGACTATCAAGCAAGGTCAATGTAGCTGAAATAAAGGAGAAAGTGGTACAAAATGGAGCTGGAGAGGTGGCCAGTATTCACATGGGACAGTGCTAAACACTGACTAATAGGGGAGTCGCATGGACTGAATGCAGGACTGAATTCCTTCACCTCCTCCCAGAAACTCATTATAAAATCTCAGACAGAAAATACATTTTTATAAAAGCCATAATTTCCCCAAGAATAAGGAGAGATACAGGGGAAACAATGGCATCAGTAAAGTCTGAAAAGCATGTGCATGGGGTAATTGATTTATCAAATCTGAGAAAATCTGTAGTGAAGAAAGCTGAGAAGTTACCCAATTTACCAAGTTACCCATAAAAGTCAGAGAAAGATAAGGCTAAAAACAGAAGAACTGGTTGGAAGTCTATGCAAAGTGCACTTAGACTGTACCAGTCAGGAAGGCATTTAATACAGAGAATTAGCTGCGACACGATTGTAAGAGGGACTTTACCTAACAAATGCAATCAGTGTAACCTAGTTTCTTGTACCATCAATGAATCCCCAACAATAAATAAATAAATAAATAAATAAATAAAATAAAATATAGCAAAAAAAACAAACAAACAAAAAAAAAAACCCTCCAGTTGGAAGGACTAGAGAAGCAGGTCAAGGAAAGCCGTGGCTGTTACTCAGATTGGTTATCAGCCCAGAGAGTGTGAGGAGGTTGCAGGAACTTCAGGAAATTGTCAGAGATGAATACAGCCACCTGGGCCATCATGGCAAGTGATTTGAAAGGAAATATCCTGCTGTAAAAGTTTATATTTGCTGAAGTACACAATATGACCTCCTGCTGCTTCCGGAGGGCAATAACATGGTTTCTGCCTTTCTTATCACTTCCAAATCTTGTAGTTGTGCCTCTTGTTAGCAGACTGAAATGCAGAACATGACCAGAAGTGGTTCTAGAAGTAGAGCTTCTAAGCTTCCAGCCCCTGCAGTAGGAGAGGGCACAGTAGAGGCATAGTGAGGAGGGAGTGGGAAGAGTGATGGAGCTGAGCTGCCATCCAGATATCAACAGTAAGTGCTTCCCAGATCCCATTCCTGCTGCCCCTCTCGCCTGTAGGAAGAAAACAAAGGGACAAGTGGTCTTTAGACTGAAATGGCAGACTTAGCTGATGGCTGGAATAGAGTTAACAAGAGAAAATGAACATTTGTAATGTTGAGACTTACCAGCCCTGTTCTCCCATTGAACTCCTTTAAGGTGTTAGCCATATTTATACCCCCCACCCAGATATTGGAAAAGCCTTCCCTGGAGAACCAGACCAGCCCCAGAGAAAAGATTTTAGAGCCACTGATAGGTAGGATTTCTCCAGAAAAAGACCCTGTCAGATCACATATAGAGAAGCCCACTGTGGCAAGCCCACTCACAGACATAAAATCTTAAACAAGTCCTTAATGATCTACATTAAATACGAGTCAAGGATCACCAGCATTTGAGCCAGCAATCAATATGAAAATCAGAGCTCAGAACAAATAAGAATTAAGGAAAAAAAAAAAAAAAAAAAAAAGTGGGCTATACAGGCTGGAGAGGAAAGAGAAAAAAATCAAAAAAAGAAAATTATAATTGACTATCCTCAGAGAAAAAGAATATGTATTGAAATGAAAATGGGATGGTTTAAAAAAAAAAAAAAAAAGATTAAAATATAACAGCAGAACCAAAAACCTATGTGTCCATCAGAACAACCTTTGTTTTTCCATTAGTGTTCCAACATACTTTTGCACTGACTACTTCTACCTCCAGATCAGGTCCTGCTTGGTCAAGCTTCCTAGAAGGGTTTGTTGTACATGGGTTCTCCATTTTCTTGCTTGCCATATACTTTTTCTATTAAAGTTTTTTTTGTTGTTGTTGTTTGTTTTTTTAAGTAACAAAGCCTCAGTAGGAGAAATTCAGAGTTAAATATAGTGCTGTCAATTTATAATGTTTCCTACCAACGCCAACCATGCGGCCTGTCTTTGAAGGAGCTACCACTAACAGCACTGTGAGGTTTGAAGCACGATTTTATTATTTAATGTAAAGAGGCCATGCATGGTGGCTCACTCTTGTAATGCCAGCGCTTGGAGAGGCTGAGGCAGGAGAATCACTGGAGGCCAAGAGTTAGAAACCAGCCTAGGCAAAATAGCAAGACCCAACTCTACAAAAAAAATCTAAAATTTAGCCATGCATAGTGGTGCATGCCTGTGGTCCCAGCTATTACTCCAGAGGCTGAGGGCAGGAGTTCAAGGCTGCTGTGAGTTATGATTGGGCTATGGCCTGGGTGACAGAGCAAGATGCTGTCTCTGAAAAAAAATGCAACAAAAATTTGGGATGTCTCTATTTTCAGGATTGGTTCTGTCATGGAACCGTATCACCAACCAGGCCCCTTCCATAATGGCATTCTCAGATGTTGACTCAGTCCTTAGAATTGTCCCTGTGCAATCCCACCAGGTGCCACTGCCCCAGTATCTGCCTGAGGAAAGGAGTTGTTTCCTCCCAGGCACCCATTTTATTACAGAGGAAACTTCCAGTTCTAGACTACAGACTTCTTGGATCCTCACAAGGCAAAGAAAGGGGAGAGAGCTCTGTGGGGTCCCTTTTATAGGAGCCCTAATGCTGTTGATGAGGGCTGTGCCCTCGTGACTTAATGACTCCCCAAAGTTCCCTCTTCCTAATACCTTCACATTAAGGGGTAGAATAGTCACGTGTGATTTTGCGGGGAACACAACCCTCCATCCATCGTATGTATGCAACTAAGGCAGATGCCCCTCCAGGTTGCATTCACCAGGGTCGGGTCTTGTGCTTATGGCTGTAAAAGCAAAGGAGGATGGGAAAAGTCAAAGCAGAGATTTTCTGTTACTAGAGTGGCAGGCAGGTTCTGCCAGCAAGCAAACAGGAGTGTGTAATGGCTGTTGGATAGACCAGGGGTGGCGAACACGCGGCTCTCAAGCCGCATGCGGCTCCCGGCCAAAATGAATGCGGCTCTTTGCCTCTTATCATTATTTTGTATACTGTGGCTCTTTGCCAAGTTTGGATTTTGTTATGCTGCTTCTGAGGAGGG
>CAUYPK010054562.1:0-21506 GCA_963574355.1 Loris lydekkerianus
CTTTCATGTTTACATGGATGGAGCTGGAACATATTCTTCTTAGCAAAGTATCTCAGGAATGGAAGAAAAAGTATCCATTGTACTCAGCCCTACTATGAAGCTAAATTATAGCTTTCACATGAAGGCTATAACCCAACTATACCACAAGACTATGGGGAAAGGGCCATGGAAGGGGAAGGGTGGGGGGAGATTTTGGTGGAGGGAGGGTAATGGGTGGGGCCACATCTATGATGCATGTTAGAATGGGTACAGGCGATTGCACTAATGTACACAGCTATGATTTAACAATAAAAAAAAATTAAAAAAAAATTAGACAAAATTCCTCCCTCATGCTTACAATCTTTCAGAAAAAAAAAAAAAGAAAAAAGAAACAGAAGCAATTATTTTCAGTGTGCTCATGCTTACACTGGAAAACATACAATGCTCAATCAGCACATGGTCAGGGCTCCTCCCTGAGAATGCAGCTCCATGAGGAGCTCTGAAGGAAGCCATATTAAACTAGGGCTGGAAGGATGAAAAAGTAATAAGATAAGCAAGTGAGTTGGGAGATAGAGAGGTTAAAGACTATTCCGGACAGAGAAAATAACATATGCAAATCCATATGATAGCACAGCCCGTGAGATAATGCACTGGAAGTCCATCCTGGCAGTATACAGCGACAGGAGGTGACGACAGAGGGGGCCGCAAAAATAACTAGGGCGAGTGAGGACCAAAAAAAGGAACAAACTTATTTCGTAAAGGACCAGGTATTAAATAGTTTAGGCTGTGTGGACCAGGCAGTATCTTGTCACAATTGCTACTAAAATCTGCTATTGTAGTGTTAAAACACCTTAGGCAACATGTGAATGAACATGCTCATTATTCCCTGGATGCATAGATCAATTTGTAGAGAACTGACGTCTTAACAATAGTCTTCTGCCCCATGAACCCAGTATATTTCTCCCCTTATTTAATTCTTTCTTAATTTTCCTCAGAGATGTTTTATAGCTTTCAATATACAGATCTTTCCCCCTTTCTGTCACATTTATCACTATTTAATATTTTTATTCTAGTAAAAGAGTATTATTTTATTTTATGTTCCTATTGCTTGTTACTATATGTATGAGTATAATCAATTATTACACATTAATCTTGCATCCTTGACAATTCACTTAGTTACAGTTGCTTTATGGAGGGTTCGATGGGATACTCATCTACAAACAATGCAACTTCTTTTCCAATCTGTATTTCTTTTGCTTGTCATATTATATTGGCCAAAATCATCAACGTAATGTTGAATAGAAGTGGTGAAATAGCATATCTTTTTCTTGTTTCTCTTCTTTGAATGATAGCATTAGAATTTCACCATCAAGCGTGAGGTACCTTTTTCATAGATGACTTTTATCAAATTCAGGATATTCCCTTCTGTTATGGTCAAATTTATGTATCAACTTGTCTAGGCTATGTGATCCAGTTGTTTTATCAAATAATAGCCTAGACATGGCTGGAAAGATTTTTTTTTAAAGATGTGACTAGCATTTAAATCAGTAGACTTTGAGTAAAACAGATTACTTTGGACTATCAGTGGGCCTCATTCAATGAATTATAGGCCTTAAAAGACGAAGGTGCTGCACATAAGAAGGAACTCTGCCTCTAAGCTGCCTTCAGGCTCAACACTGCAACATCTTGCTAGAAATTCCACCCTACTGTCCACCAAATTTCAGACTCGTCAATGCCAGAATCACTTATTTAAGGAATTATTAATAGTATGAAGATGGAATATACATCTATATCTTTCCTGTTTATCTTGAGAATGCTGAATATTAGGGTTTCTATTCCTACTTTTTCTTGTTTTGTGAAAAGGAATAGAAGCTAGATTTCATTTTTAAAAAGTTTTCATGCATGTGTTAAGGTCAGCATTTTGTCCTCCTTTCAAATGTGTTCATTAGTGAATTGCATTCTTTGATTTTCAAATGTTAAACCAAATACTTACTGGGATTAGCCACCACTTGGTTATAACACTTTACTGATATTATATTTGACTTAATAATTTTTAATCTCTTTTAATAAGGTATATTGACCTGTCATATTTTTCCTTGTAATGTCCTTGTTTGGTTTTGCTGTCAGAATTATAATAGGAATAGATTGGAAAGTATTCCTTCCTCATCAATTTTCTGAAAGAGTTTGTGTCTCCATGCTAAATTCACTCATTAGTTCCAATGGACTTCTGCATCTGTTTTCTTTTATAGGGTGCGTGGAATGCATGTGTGTATGTATGTATGTGACATCCTCAATAAAGAAAGTTCTACTTTTTTCTTTCTAATCTTCCTATTTTAAAAAAAAAATAATTTTTTAACTCTGTTCTTTAGAGCAGTTTTAGGTTCATAGAAAAATTGAGAGGGAAGTGCAGAGATTTTAACATTATTAATATCTCCAACCAGAGTGGTACTTTGTTACATTTTATGACTCCACAATGGAGTATCCAGTACCACCTAAAGTTCACAGTTCACGCTAGGTTTCAATCTTGGTGTCGTACTTTCTATTGGTTTGGTTAAATTTACAATGACCTGCATCCACCATCATGGTATCACACAAAGTATTTCCACTGCCCCCAACAATCCTTTGCCTCTTCATCCCTCTTCTTCGCCTCTCCCACTCCTAGAAAATTTTCCAGAATGTCACATATTTGGAATTGCACAGTGTATACCCTTTTCAGATCAGCCTCTTTCACTTAGCGATGTGCATTTAACTTTCCTCTGTGCATTTTCACCTTGCGACAGCTCATTTCTTTCCACGAATGAGTAAAATATCTTATCATCTAGATTAGCACAATTTACTCATCCATTTGCCTCCTGAAGGACATTTTGGTTGCTTGCATGTTTTGCCAGTCATGAATACATCTATATAGTGGCATCACAAAGTTGTTTCAATCTGCGTTTCCCTGATGACATAGGATATGAAACGTCTTTTTAATCTACTTATTTGTCTGTATATCTTCTTTGGGGAGGTGATTGTTAAAGTCTTTGGCCTGCCTTATACTACATAATTGAGTTGTTTATTTTATTATTGTTGAATTTTAAGAGTTCTCCCCATATTTTGGAAAACCGTTTTTTTGCAAGTATTTTCTCCCAATCTGTAGCTTATCTTCTTATTTGGGTGAAATCGCTTGGATTTTTATTCTTGTTTATCTTACTGGCTAGGATGTTCATTTCAAGGTTGGATAGAAGTGGTGTGCGTAATGAGTCCCTTATTTCCCATTTGAGGGAGAAGACTTTTAGTCACCCACTAGTACGTATTATGTGAACTACAGATTTTTCCTAGATGTTTTCAATCAAATGGATTATGTCTCTTCATACTCCTAGTTTGCTGGGGGTATTTATTTCTTACTCACAAACCAGTGTTGAATTTTGTCAAATCATCTTTCTGCATACATTGAAATCCTCACGCATTTTTCTTTTTTTATTAATGTGGCAAAATTATATTGATTCATTTCAAATTTCTAGCCAATCTTGAATTCCTGGAATAAACTGCACTTGGTCATGATTTATTATGCTTGTTACGTACGGCTGCATGTGAATTGCTTAAGACATTGAATTTCTAGGCCTAGCCTAGCAAAGTTCACAAACTGAGTGGCTTCAACAATGGAAACTCACCCATTTTACAATTCTAGAAACTGGAACTTAGCAACATTTAAAAGGCAAGCTTCCTTCCTGAGCAAGGGGCAGACACTGAAGTCTCTTCTCGTTTCTTTTATCTCCCAGCTTCTGCTCTGCTCTTGAGTCTTAGGAATCTCACTTCTCATTTTAGGAATCATTGAAGGACTTGAAAGAAATGTGTGTACAAAACCATATATGCAGACTTTGGGAGCCAGCATATCTTCTCTATGGCTCTCTCCTTTCTGAGATTGTCCCCTCCATTTCTAACTGTTCCCATCTTTTGCAACCTCTGCGTTTGGTACTTTTCAATCCACTAAGACTACAAATTTTTGTTTGACCTCTATTCTCCATATGCTGCATGAAATTGAGAAGTACTTCTATGGAGAAAGTCAACTCAATAAAAGTATCACTGTGTTCACTTCTTTGCTTTAAAAGAGTTTGTCCCATGAAGTTTCTGATACATTTGCTTGCTTTATAATATTGTAAAATTGTTTCTTAAATCCAGAGTTATAATAGTTATCAATAGGAGAGTCAGTTTGATAAAAGTTGTTCACCTTACTGGAAACAAACTCTAATCAATGTTCTTTTAGTTTAAAAAAAATGTCACCATGGGCGGCACCAGTAGCTCAAAGGAGTAGGGAGCCAGCCCCATATACCGGAGGTGGGGGTTCAAACCCAGCCCCGGACAAAAAAATAAAAAATAAAAAAGTCAGCATGCATCTCCTCCATGATTCATATATATCAATTTATTTATTTATTAATTGTTAAAGTTTAATTTTGTGTAATTTTTAATTTTATAATACTTAAGTATTTTTGAAACAACATCAATAGCTATTAATAATGCTTACATATATCCTTTAATTTTTAACCTAATTTCATAATTTCAACAATTTAATGTAATGCAAATTTTAACAAAATACTTAACTATAAATACTTAACTATAATATAATTTCTTTTTTTTTTTTTTTGACAGAGTCTCACTATGTCACCCTTGATAGAGTGCTGTGGCATCACAGCTTGCAGCAACCTCAAACTCTTGGGCATAAATGATTATTTTGCCTCAGTCTCCCAAGTACCTGGGACTACAGGCACCTGCCACAGTGCTCGGCTATTTGTTGTTGTACTTATCGTTGTTGTTTGGCAGAGCCGGTCTGGTTTCGAACTCGCCAGCTCTAGTATATGTGGCTGGCACCCTAGCTGCTGAGCTACAGACACCAAGCCTAATGTCTTTATTTTTTACATCATAGAAAACATATTTCAGGCAGCGCCCATAAGCTCAAGGGTAGGGCACCAGCTACATGCACCAGGGCTGGTAGGTTCGAACCTGGCCCTGGCCTGCTAAAAACAAAAAGATAATCAGGATTGTGGCAGGTGCCTGTAGTCCCAGCTACATGGGAGGCTTAGGCAAGAGAATCACTTGAGCCCAAGAGTTTGAGGTTGCTGTGAGCTGTGACACCATGGCCCTATACCCAGGGCAACAAATAAGACTCCGCCTTCATAAAAACAAACAAAAAGACATTAAAGAAAACATATTTTAAAATACTTAATGAAAGAAACTCCTCACTCCTTTCATGTTTTCACTGTAAGTAGTGTCCCTCATTTCTATCTCATCCCTGTTTTTTGCAGACCAACACAATAACATCCTCACATTATCCATATTATGATATAATTAAGAAGGTTCAAATGTTTCTTCAAAATGTAGAAGCAATACAGATAGGAAGCAGATATGGAAGAAGACGGAGACAAAATGGTGTGACTGAATGGTTATTAAGCTAAATACTACCCCCACCCCACCCCGCCACCAGACTTAGCTAGTAACTCGTGCCCTTCTTTTCCTTATCTCAGTTTTCTTTTGGTACTTTCAACTATTAAATAGACTTCTCTTAGACCATTGTACTGGTTAGGGTTCTTTAGAGAAACAGAACCAATTGAGAGATATATGTGTTTGAGATGGTATTTAATATTGGAACTGACTTGTGTGATGATGGGGCCTGAGAAAACTCACAATAGACTATCTGAAAGGTAGAAAATCAAAGAAGCTTGTATCATGACTAGGTCCGAGTCCAAAGGCCTGAAAACCAGGGAAATTGAGAGTGCAACTCTCAGTGCGAAGTTAAAGTCCTGAGAACTCCGGGGCCTCTCATGCAAATTCCAAGTCCAATGACTAGAGAACTCAAAGTTCTAAAGTATAAGGGCAGGAAAAGAAAAATGTTTCAACTTCAGAAAAGAGACAGAGAATCCACCTTTCCTCTGAGGGCAGAGTTTCCTTACTCAGTATCACTGAATCAAAAGCCACTCTCTTCTGGAAACATCTTCACAGACATACCCAGAAATAAAGCCTTCCCAGCTATCTGAGTATCCCTTAACACAGTCAAGTTAACACCAGTATACCATAGTACTCAAAATAAAAGAAAGTTGACTACTAACTAAGGAAAATGACTAAGGAAATACATCTTTTTAATGTGTACAACAATGAAATCTATAAACCATTTGTTAGGCACTATCAATTTTTTAAACATTTATTTTTACTCTAGTAAGGACAAAAAAGTTTATAACATGCTACTGAGACTTACATAATACTGAGAATAAGGTTTGAATTTTCATTAAAAATTTATAAAGTGACTAAAGTGTTGACATAATGTAGTGAGTTCAGGAAATGCAAAAAAGAGCTAGATGGCTTGGCTTCAAAAAATATGAGGTCACTCACTAACTTAACCTCTTTCCCCAAAGTCTCTCAGGTCTAGTCCTTCCTCTCTTATCTCTTTGCCAAATCTCTTATATATAAGAGAGTGTCAAAAAAATATATATACAGATTTTTAAAAAGGATACAAAAGTAAAATAAAATTGTTCTCCTTAAGTCACATTTGACTTCTACAGTTACAAGAGGTACAAGTACAACATATAACATAACAAATGTTAACAGTGTATATCAAGTATTACAAATGTAATATGGTTTTCCTTTCTTAAGATTTTATATATATATATAGGCTGTGTGTATGTATGTGTATTTGTATACATATATATTTTAGCTAAAAGAAAAACCTAGTAATCTCTTATAAAACAATGCAGGATAGTGGAAAGAGCACAAACTTTGGAGAACTCAGATTCAAATTTCAGCTTAAACATTTATGAAATACATGTTTTTGAGGAAATTAACTCCGAGGAACTTCAACTCTGAGCATGATTTCATCATTTGTAATACATGAGCATTAACACATAAAAAGTGTTTTTGCAAAGAGTAGATGAAACGATGATCATGCAAATCTCCTGGGAAATTATCACAGCTAAGTAAGTTTTCATTTCCTATTTTCTGCCAGCATTGAGAAAATGGATGAAAACATATTTTATAAACTGTAAACACACTCATTTTAATACACAAATCATATTGCTGATAGATTATTCTCCTTAAATTTGCTTTAACACACAATATGCTTCGAAAAAGATCAGCTTACAGTTTCCTTTCTCAGGTAGTCTAGCTTCTTTGCCTGGCTTTCAAGGTCACCAAAGCCGCTCACATTATTCCTATCCAGCTATTTCCCAATTACTCCCCTAGGTACACTGTAATCTCCAAGTCTTCCCTGGACAATTTAGACAGGCAGGCACATTCTCTCACTTCTAGGCCTTTGATCACATCTGAAACATGCTCCTCTCAATTTATCCAGATCCTTCCCATTATTCTTTAACACTTAGATCAACTCTCAGTTGAAAGAAAACCTTTCCTGATTATATAAATCTTTATTGAGCTGTCTTGTTTCAACTCCTCAAGCATCTGTTTACCACTAATTTTTCATGTGTCTGAGTCTGGACTGTCTTTCCATGTGTTTGTAAATTCCGCAAAGACTATTATCTTCTTTTATAGACATTGTAAATACATATCATGGGTTAAATTAAAATGCTTTGATTTAATTTTTGATTTGGGAATAAAGAAATTTAGATAAGAAAAAACAAGAATCGGAAGTCAACAGTTCTTACATTGTGCTATGGTTTGAATCTGTCCTCCTCTAGGGAGAAAATTACTATCTTTAAGTCAATGATGGAGGACTTAAATATATTCTTTCATCACAGTCCACAGAAGACACTAGGTGCTGACACCTTGATTTTGGACTTGCAGCCTACAGACCTGGGAGACGATAAATTTCTGTTATTTAAGCCACCCAGGCTGTGGTACTTGTTACAGCAGTTTGGTAAACTAATACACATAGTTTTCTAATGTTCCCATAAAAACAGAGCACTCAGAGTAGCAAAATCAAAAACCATAGACAACCTGTACGTTAATACCAGTTGGCAGGTTATCAATAGGTGAGGATAGACACTGCCAGAACACGAGCCAAAAGGTCAGTATGTCTATGCAGGAGGAAGCAGGGGAAGGCACAGGGGCTTTTCAGAGCCATGAGACCTAGGGAAAACCCAAACCTCCTAGGTCTAAAACGCTCATAATATAGGAGAGTAATTTGGGGAAGGACTTGACAGCCACCAATTTGTGGATACAAATTAGGAACATATGGGAATGTCCTACAGTGTTAGAGTAGTCTGAACCCTTTGAATTTAGTAAGAATAATTTTTATTTATTTTATTTATTTATTAATTTAATTTAATTTAATTAATTGATTTATTTTGAGACAGAGTCTTACTATGTTGCCCTCGGTAGAGTGCTGTGGCATCACAGCTCACCACAACCTCAAACTTCTGGGTTTCAAAGATTCTCTTGCCTCAGCCTCCCAAGTAGCTGGGACTACAGGTGCCTGCCACAACACCCAGCTATTTTTTTTGTTGTTGTTGCAGTTGTCATTGTTGCTTAGCAGGCCTGGGCCGGGTTCTAACCCACCAGCCCCAGTGTATGTGGCCAGTGCCATAACACTGAGCTATGGGTGCCGAGCCTAGGAATAATTTTTAAAAACTAAGACTAAACAAAAACATAAAGCAAAACTCAAGCAAAGCTTCTTCCAAAACCTGGTGATGAGTAGAGTCCAACTGAGCAGGAGATGGGCAACAAGACAAAGAGAGAGGTTCCCTAATACAGAGGAGAAGTAAAACCCTATAAGATCTCAGAGAGCACAGTAACAAACTCTTTCAACACTCCACTGAGCTAACAGAAGGGTATCCAGGATCATGAACATAAGGGATTAGTCTTCCCTACTCTTCTCTCCTAAGAATGCCGGAAAATTAATCTCAAGGGTAATCAGAGAGAAACTTTACAGTCAAATCACAAATAAAATTATTGAAATAAAATTGAGATTAAGGAAACAGTTATGTCCCCATAAACAATGAAGGTACACTAGAAAGACTTTCCCACAGAACAGTTTCCTAATCATAAAAATGTGAGTCCAAAACATTTAAGAAAATGCCAGAAGTTATGAATGAATAGCTTAAATGAGAATTATAGAAATTGTAAATGAGATGACTGACAAAAATATGATTTTAGAAAAGAGAGCTGAGGTAGGGTGCAGGGCCTGTAATCTTAGTACCCTGGAGGCTGAGACAGAAGGATCCCTTTCTATTTTTAGTAGAGACGGGGTCACACTTTTGCTCAGGCTGTTATCCAACTCCTACATTGCACCCCCAGGAGCTCAGGAGCTGGAGACTAGCCTGAGCAAAAGTGCAACCCTGTCTCTACTAAAAAATAGAAAGAATTAGTCAAGTGTTGTGGTGGGCACCTGAAGGCTAAGCTACTCAGGATGCCGAGGCAGGAGGATCACTTGAGGTCAGAAGTTTGGGGTTGCTATGACTTAGGGTGAGGCTATGGCTCTCTAGCCTGGGCAATAGAGTGAGATTATGTCTCAGAAACTTTTTTTAATTAGAAATTTAAAAAAATTAAAAGAAAGCTGATAAAATTTAGGAAGAATTATAAATGAAAGAAAAAAGCATGTCAGAAATAAAGTCTAAACTAGAAAGAACACACAGACACACACACAAATAATGGCTGCACAGAAAAAGGAAAGCAGCCCCTGTTTAAAAATCAAAATAAAATGAAGAAAGAAAAAAATGGGCAGTCAAAAGAAAACAACAGATATAACTGGAAGACAGGTCAGATCCAACATGTGAAAAAGCAAGATCGTGAAATAGAAAAAAGAGTAAAAACACAATTCAAAAAACCTCCCTAAAAAAAAAAAAAAGACCCGAAAGTACATATTATAAGGCATATGGCATATTGTAGACAAGAACAGATGATCCAGAATACAAAAACCCCTAACACATTTTAGAAAAACTTTTTTTTAAAATATTTTTTTTAATGTGGAGAAAGAATAAGATTTGAGCATCTATCTAGACAAAATTTATCAATTTGTTTAAAAGGGAAAGGAAATTGGATTGTTATTAGACTGTAATGGTAGGATTTTATGCCAGAAGGCAATGAGGAAACATATTTGAAAACACAATGAATGAAAATGTAAGCCGATTATTTTAGTAGTCAGACTATCAACCATATATATACAAACATACTACACGTACAAACATACCATACGTACAAACATACTATACGTACAAGCATAAAAAACTATTAGAAACATCACATACACAAAGAATATTGCTTCATGAGCACTTCTGGAGGAATCTGTGAGCACGTTTCAACAACCTACAGGAATCTAGAAGAGCCATCAGTATGTAGAACTAAAAGTAAATGATGGTTATGAAGAAAATAGTACAGTCTCAATGGCTATATTTATTTGTAAGTACACATACACTATAATTGTGTTATTTTATAGTGGGTATTTGAAGCGAGTAGCACAGATAACTATTTCTGGTAGGCTGAAAACTGGCACCCAAAAGATACCCACATCAAATCCCTGGATTACTTTGTTTGAAGAAAGACTCTTTGTAGATGTAATTAAGTTAAGAAATTGTAGAAGGTAATGTGACCTTGAAGCCAAAGATTAGCTCTATTCAGCAAAGGATGCCAACTGCCACCAGGAACTGGAGCAGGAAAGGAATGATTCTCCCCCGGCCTCTGGACGGAGTTCTGGCCCTGCTGATGATACCCTGAGTTTGCATTTCTGGCCCCCAGAACTGTGACAGAATAAATTTCTGTTGTTGTTGTTTTTCCTTTTTTCTTTTTTAATTTATTGTTGGGGATTCTTTGAGGGTACAAGAAACCAGGTTACACTGTTCGCATTTGTTACGTAAAGACTCTCTTACTGTCGTGTCTTGCCCGGTAAGATGTGGCACACACCAAGACCCCACCCCCTCACTCCTTCCCTCTCTCTGCTCTTCCTTTCTCCACCCCTCCCTCCTTCTTTCTCTCTCTGCTCTCCCCTTCTCCCACCCCCACTATGTCATTAATTGTCCTTATATCAAAATTGAGTACATAGGACTCACACTTCTCCATAAGTAGCCACGTTCATGGTATTTTCTTGTGGCAACCTTAGGAAGGAAACAAATATACCAACTAAATTCATTAATAATCATACTAGAACATCAATGGGCAGTAAAACAAAACAAAAAAGCAGTGGGAAAAGAATAGGGCATTTTTATAAACATATTAATACAAAGATAACTGTTAAGAACAGAAATGTGCATATAGCATCAAAGGATACGTCAAAGAAAAAGGAAAGAGCACAAACAAAATAGGCAAAATATGGAAGACTCTATGTTTGAGCACATGACGTATTTAAATGTAAGTATATCAACAAATAGAAGTATGGAATTGAGACAATAACCAATTGTATTGATGAAAGCAAATGGCCTTACCTCACCTATTTCAAGAGTGGTGTTTAGATTTCCTAACGAAGTCCAACACCATGCTATTTTCAGGAGTCACAGCTAAAACAGAGAAACTCAAAAAGGTTAAAGGAAAAGACAAGCACTATCAGGAAACTAAAAGTATAAAAGCATAGGGAATTTCAATCCTTACTTTTGACAAGATGGAACTCAAACAAACCAACCAAAAGCCTAAAGGAGACAGAGTAGGACAGTTTGTAAGGTTTATAATACACAATGAAGACTAGGAACAAGAAAATGTTTCATGAAGAGGAAACTGCAAGAGATTTTTAGACGAAATAGGAATAAACCAATAGCAATACATTTTAACATCTATCAATTCAAGACAGACCAACAGAAAAAAAGGAGTCAAGATATAAAAAGATTTAGGCCACAAAAAACCTTAATGTTAATTCTAACAAAATAAATAATTTAGTCATTCTTCAGATCATGACACAATAAAACTAGATATTAATTTTTTAATTGAAAGTTTTAGCTAATAGGAAGTTAAATGCACACTATTAAATAAAGAAAAATATAAAAAAATCCGAAGTGTTTTGAAAATAAAAGAAATATCAGATGCTATGGGATACAATTAAAATAATTAACATAGGCCCATTAATAGCATTATGTACATCTATACAAAAAATTGTCAATGAAAATAAATAAGTAAATAATTCAACTAAAATAGTTAGAGAATTACAAATTAAAGCAACAGTAAGCAAAAGAAAAAACCAATAAAGGTAAATAAATAAAAGTAAATGATAAAACAGGAAAACAGTAAAACACCGAGAGTCTAGACCTGTGAATTGTCAACAAAATGGATGCAACATTACCTGCAATAATCAAAGAGAAGAAGGGAATGTCCTTAAAAACTGGGGATGTTATGGCCTGGCACGGTGGCTCACACCTGTAATCCTACACTCTGGGAGGCCAAGGAGGGTGGATTGCTTGAGCTCAGTAGTTCCAGACCAGCCTGAACATGAGCGAGATACCATCTTTTATTAATGGGATGGGAGTAGTAGAGATGGGAAATAGGGGATTAGTAGAGATGGGGAATAGAGATGTGGGTGTTGTGGTGGGCACCTGTAGTCCCAGTGACTGGGGAGACTGAAGAAGGAGGATCACTTAAAGCCCACGAGTTTGAAGTTGCTCAGAGCTATGGCACCACAGCAACCTAGCCAGGGTAACAAAATGAGACTCTGTCCCTAAATAAATGAATAAATAAATAACCTAGGGATATTAAAAAGTAATGAACTTATTTTGAACAATTCTATGCTAACGTATTTCATTTTTGTTTGTTTTTTTTTTAACTTTATTCAAATTAATATGAGGGTACAATATTTAGGTTACATTGTTCTCACTTTCAGGGTAAAGTTCCATTTGTAGAAGAGCCCCTCACCCAGGGGGTGTGTTATACACCCTCACAGTGTGCACGTTAGGTGAGATCCTGCCTCCTGCCCTCCCTCCTCCTGCCATACATCCTCTCCCATCCCTCTTCCCTATACCCTGGAACTGGACTATAATAGTGTTTTATCATTCATATGAGCATGTTTATATATTGATTGTTTATATATTGATTTCATATTAGTATGGAGTACATTGGATACTTATTTTTCCATTCTTGTGATACTTTACTAAGAAGAAAGTATTTCAACTCCATCCAGGTAAATGTAAAAGATGTAGTAAAGACTCCATCTTTTTAAGACTGAATAACATTCCATGGTATACGTATACCGCAGTTTGTTGATCCATTCATGGCTTGAAGGACACTTTATACTAATGTATTTCATCCAGATATAAAGGATAATTCTCTCCTCAAAATGCAACTTACCAAATTTGGCCCCAATAGAAATAGAATGCTTAAACATAACCATTTGCCATTAAAGAAAATGAAAATGATGAAAATTTATCTGGGACTACACAAACAAACTAACAACAACAACAACAAAAAAATCACATTAGAGAATTCTACCAATCCTTAAAGTTCAGATTATTCCAAAGCAACTATTCCAGAGAAAAGAAAAAGAAAAAAACTTCCAAATTTATTTTTTTATTAAATCATAAACTCATAGATCATCTATATATTAATGCATTTATGGGGTACAATGTGCTGATTTCATATAGAATTAGGAATGCTTCATCACACTGGTTAATATATACCTCATTTCATTTACTAAATTATTGTATTAAGACATTTATACTCTATACTAATAGATCCAACATGGACCCTTACATTAGGCACCATGGAGGGGATGGAAGGAGACAGTGGAGGTCAAATGGTGGGATCACACCAAACTTATTTTATAAAAAAAGTATAACATTATTTTCCAAACCCAGTAAATATTACAGACAAAAAAAAAAAAAAAAAAATCACTCCAACTAATCTCACCTATAAATATTGAAGCAAAAACCAAATAAAATATTAGCAAAAGAATATAGCAGCAAATTAAAAATAATATAGAATGAGCAAATGAGGTTTATTTTAAGTTCCACACTAGGAGAATTTTTATAGACTCTCCTTATGCACTAAGGAGAAAGATAACAAGGTCATTCCATACACGAAGAAAAAACATTTTATGAAATCAGCATACTATACAATAAAGACATGAAATAAGCACAATTGATACTTCCTTAACTTGATACAATAAATCTACCTCAGTTCAAATGCCAACATCTTATTTGATGGGAGAGTATCAGAAGTGTTCCTATAAACAAGACAAAAATACTCTCTCTGTCCACTAGTACTTAACATTTTTGTGGGAGGTGTTAGCCCAAAAAACTAAACAAAAGGAGATAAGTAAAAAGCACAATATCTGAAGAGACAGAGGTAACTTTTCTTTTTAGAAACACACAAAAGAATTATGTATCTGGAAATTCCAAAGAGCTAAGGGAGAAACTACTACACAAACAATTAAAAAATCTGAGGAGGTAGCAGTTCATAAAATCAATATAAAAACAATAAACTTCATTCATATCAATAATAACTGCTAAGGCTCCATTTATGATAATAGAAAATCTACCTATATAAATTACCAAATTATATATACAAACGTGTTCATATGTATACGTTATAAGACTAAATGTATAGAACCGGTATGTGGATAAGTGAAATGGCTAAACACAAACTGAGAAGGGACACTAAGAATAGGGTTTCAGGTGGCGCCTGTGGCTCAAAGGAGTAGGGCGCTGGCCCCACATATGGGAGGTGGCAGGTTCAAACCCGGCCCCAGCCAAAAACTGCAAAAAAAAAAAGAAGAAGAAGAAGAATAGGGTTTCAAGGAGGATGGGAGGAAACTTGGCCTGCTGAACCAGGAGGGGTGGAGGGCCCATAAGACTGTGGGTGGGAGCTAACCTAACAAACCAATGACCAACAGAGCACAGGGAAGCCAATGAAAGACTGTAGCCAATTTCACACAGAGAAAGCATGTAGACCCCTGCAGGCCTTTGCCTCTCCATCCCTCTCACCTTCTCTCCATCCTGAGAGAGACCCACTTTCAACTCTCTTTGGAAGTGCTTTCAACTTCTCCCTTTTCCTTCCTACATAAAATTTCTCCTTGTTACCCTGAAACTTGTGCAGGTTACTTTATCCTCTATCCACACTGCCTGTGCTGCTCCAGTTTTATTTCCAGTTTCCATTCATTTTTACTTTCAATTATTGCCACACCTCAGTTGAACTTTCTAGCTCAGCCAGGTAATCAAACTCAGGTCAACTTGGTTGGGGAGATTAGGAATGCTAACCCCGAACACAAACCTCTAGCGATAATCCCTCTACATGAACACAAAATTCAACAACTATCCATGCAAGTAAACACCTTCAGGAGAACAAAACATCAGGTGAACAATCATGCCAAGTTGAATCCCGGGGCCTTGGAAAAGATAGAACACTTGACCATGGATCTGGAACTGCCTATCAGGACCCACATTCTACCTGATCTGCTAAGTCATAGAGGGAGGCAGTTATCCACCATGGGACAGAAGTAGCCATCCAGGATCGAGCCCAAACAACACTAAAGCACATCGGTGAGACAAGTTATCAGGCATCCTAGACTCTCCTATCACCCATCTCAGGTCACAGGGTCCTGGTAAAAGGAGGAAGGTCAAATACAAACAGCTAAAGAACCAGAAAAAGCCTAAGCCTGGTGTACAAACGCCTTGCATTGTTTTGTGGTTTTATTTATAGATGACATGGATGTAATCAGGGTGGATACCTCATGGTGAGGAAGGCTGGTCATGGATTGGTCATCCTTAAAGCTGTGTGATGAACATGGGAATTTATTACACCTTACTCATTTTTACATGTTTGACATTTTCCATGATTTAAAAAGAACCCCTTTTGACTGGTGTAAATGTAAAATATAGGTGATAAATGTGATGGGATATAAGGAAGTCCTCAGTATTCCATCTCTAATATTAAAAAACATTTCTTGGACTGGTAGTCTATATTTTTTTCCATCATCAAACCAATTAGCCTACCAAGAAATGTACACTGATGAATAGCAGTGGACTGGAATGTTATGGAAGTCAAAGGATTATTTTGTATGGAATGGGTCATTTTGTGCCTATCATGTTGGCGAGATGCCCACTGCTGAACTAACTGTAAAAATGAATAATGTCTCTATGCTCAAAATTAAAAGCTCACAATATATGTATTGTCCTGTTACTACAAAATATTCAATTTGCAATCCAGTTTTTTTTTTTTTTTTCATTTTAGCAGAGCAAATCTCTCAATTATGCAGTCACATAAGTGGCATCATAGCATGATTTAGTTCAAAGAAAATGGAAAGATCATTTACTCTAACGCTTACATAGTACAAATGAAGAAACGGGATCTTTTGAAGTTCCCAAGGTATTACTGACTGAGCTGAAACGCAAATCCAAAACTTCTGCCTCTCAAGCTAGAGCTTCTTCCCCCACCCAACCTAAAGTCATAATGGGAGATAATGTACGTTGCAAATAAATCCAGTTTTCTAATGCAAACTCTCCAATGAATATTGAAGAAAACCTTAACCCCTGAAACTCCTTCTTAATAACTACATCTCCACTGTCATCCTGATAGACAGTGAAGGTCTTTTAAAGGGGCCTTTGTTGTTATTATTAATCCTTTATTGAGCAAGATCTATCACAGGGCCTGTAATACAAAAAGCAGTTAATAAGTGCTAACTGGAGAATAAAGGATGTGGCAGATGTACATGTCAACATTTGCAAAGCTTTAACTAAAAGCAAAACGATGGCCACTTTTTGTCAATAAGTTGAGGGAGATGATATGTTTCTAATAAATCTACATAATTAAGCTTGGAGCACCTTTGTTGCCACCAGCATCAGTTTTTAGAAAAGTAATCTACTCACTTCTAATAGTGCAGATCAGAATATGGGAAGTACCTTTTGATTTATGGAAGGCTTGTAAAAACCCAGTATATTACTTTATTTAACAATTCAAGTAAGGAAGAAAAACTGACCGTAATGCTAACAAAATAGGAGGTTTATAGTTCATAATTAAAATATATTCCAAAATCCTATCAGTATTTCTCCCTCCCATTTTAAAAAAAATCTCTGACTAAATTCATTTTCATGCCTGAAACAATCTATGAAATATTTTAAAGACTTAATAGTTAATTATAAAAAATACACACTATCTTCCATATTGTATTTGTAAAGGGAATACAGTTTTGCACAGTATCTCTAACAATGTGAGAAAGTTGAGTATGAATACTTTGAAGTGAATCCAATAAAAACATCTTACTGCTCTGGTTAAATGAGCTACAGCAAATTAAGTAGCTGATTCTTATGTTTATGAGGGCTTCTTAGTGCACCCTTGTGGTAAAGTAATAAATTACAAATGAAACCTTGGGGAAAAAATTTCTGTGCATATAGCCAGCCCTGAGAGAAGCAGATAAGAACCAGTAACTTCAGGAAGTCCCACCATCGCTTTTGTTCTACTTGGTCCAAAGTTTGGTGTGAATTTTGCTTTGTGAGAAGGAGATACAAGATAAATGATTTGAACAAGAGGGTTTAGGACAAAATGAAATTCCCAAATCAAGTTTGTAAGAAACCATTAAAAGAGATGTTAAATAATAGCAAAATACAGAACATGTGACTCAGATGAAACAACAGCATAAGCAGAATTGGTCTACTTCTCTTGTGGTACCTGTGAAGTTTATCTGGAACACAGCACTGAAAATTATCTCTCAAAAAAGGAGAAGGAGTTTAGATGGCATAAGAAAAATGACTAGGCTACGCCACAACCATGATTGGCGTCCGCCCAGACCTCTGTCAGAGCTTCGCCGTGACAGCAATTGGCACCCACCTGGACCTCGGTAAGAGCTGCACCACGACCTCTGACCCACGAAGCCATGCCCGCGGAGCCTCTGCATGCCCCGACCAGGAACTGAGGGAGACGTGCAACCCTGCATCCTCCCTCCTGTGCCCTCCCAACCTCCACACTGGCCTGCTCATCTGGCCAGGAACTCTGGTAGCCACGTGCCCTCCAGAGCACTCCCTGCCTCTGCGCAGAGCCCTTCTCCTGGCCGGAGACTGCTGGAGCCTTGGGCTCTCTGTGCCAAAGCCACTGGGCACCAGGTACTCCCAGAACTGTGTGCACCACCACCCCCACCTTGTTGCTGGATCCGGGTGTGTCACACTCCAGAGCTGCGTCCACAACCAGAACTCCATGGCTGGGGCAGCCCCAGAGGAACTACAAAGGGTCACTCCCTACAAAGATCCAGCAACAATGGAGTGAACCCGCTGAGGTCTAATCTTGGAGAGACAACTCCCTAACTCTGAGGACAACCAGAGACAACGGTGAAAAACAATCATGAGGTGAAATCAATGGAAAAACTCTGGAAATATGAATAATCAGATTAGATCAACTTCCCCAAGAATCAATGGGGCAGACACAGTACAAGATCCCATGCACAAACAAATAGCTGAGATGTCATAAATCAAATTCAGAATCTGGATAGCAAATAAGATTGAATTAGAATTCCAAGCAGTAACCCAAAAGATATCCCAAGAATTCAACGATTTCAAAGACCAAATGACCAAATATTTTGACACATTGAGACAAGAAGTTGCCTTCCTCGAAGATCTGAGAAACACAGTAGAATCCCTCAGTAACAGAATGGAGCAAGCAGAAAAAAGGATTTCTGACATTGAAGACAAAGCTTTCGAACACTCCCAAACTTGCAAAGAGGAAGAGAAAAGGAGGACAAAAATAAATCAATAAATCACACTCTCAGAAAGCTTTGGGATAATTTGAAGAAAACCAACATTCGTCTTATAGGGATCCCCGAAAGCGACGAAGTGGCTTCACAAAGCACAGGGTCTCTTCTCCATGAGATTATGAAAGAGAACTTTCCAGACATGCCAAGAGATTCCAAAATTCAGATAGCAGACAGTTTCAGAACCCCAGCACGACTCAACCAAAATAAGACATCTCCCAGACACATCATAATCAATTTCACTAAAGTTAAAATGAAGGAGAAAATTCTGAAAGCAGCCAGATGAAAGAAAACCATCACCTACAAGGGCAAGAATATTAAAATAACTGCAGATATCTCTGCTGAAAACTTTCAAGCTAGAAGAGGATGGTCATTGACTTTTAATCTCCTAAAACAAAATAACTTTCAACCCAGGATCCTATACCCAGCTAAACTGAGTTATATTTATGACCGAGAAATTAAATACTTTAATGACATTCACATGTTGAAAAAAATTCACCATAACTAAACAAGCTCTCCAGGATATTCTCAGACCTATCCTCCATAAAGACCAGTGTAACCCTCCACCAAAAAAGTAAACCCATCCAGAAAATTTTTATCAAATTCCAACTTTCACAGTCGCAAAAGGATTAAAAATGTCCACTGGACTCTCGAAAGCCTTATCAATAGTCTCAATTAATGTGAATGGTTTAAACTTTCCTCTAAAGAAGCACAGGATGGATGACTGGATACAAAAACTCAAGCCAGATATCTGCTGCATACAAGAATCTCATCTTACATTAAAAGACAGATATAGACTCAAGGTGAAGGGATGGTCATGTTTACTCCAGGCAAATGGAAAGCAGAAAGAAGCAGGCATTGCAATCCTATTCATAGATAGACACAATAGGCTTTTGGTTAAACTAACCAAAATAAGGAAGGATAAAAATGGACACTTCACATTTGTTAAAGGTAATACTCAATATGATGAGATTTCAATTCTTAATATTTATGCAATAACCAGAATGCACCTCAATTTATAAGAGAAACTCTAACAGACATGAGCAATTTGATTTCCTTCAGTTCAATACTAGTTGGAGATTTTAACACCCCTTTAGCAGTGCTGGATAGATCTTCCAAAAATAAGGTAAGCAAAGAAATTTTACATTTAAACTTAACAAATCAACACCTTGACTTAACAGACATCTACACAACATTTCATCCCAACAAAACTGATTACACATTCTTCTCATCAGCCCACAGAACATACTCCAAAATTGACCACATCCTAGGCCACAAATCTAATCTCAGCAAATTTTAAAAAATAGAAATTATTCCTTGCATCTTCTCAGACCATAATGGAATAAAAGTTGAACTCAATAACAACAGGAATCTGCATACCCTTACAAAAACATGGAAGCTAAACAACCTTATCCTGAAAGATAAATGGGTTATAGACAAGATTAAGAAGGAAATCACCAAATTTTTGGACCAAAACAACAATAAAGACATGAATTATCCTCTGAGATACTGCAAAAGCAGTCCTAAGAGGGAAATTTAGAGCACTTCAAGCCTTCCTCAAGAAAACGGAAAGAAAGGAAGTTAATAACGTAATGGGACATCTCAAGCAACTGGAGAAGGAAGAACATTCCAACCCCAAACCCAGCAGAAGAAAAGAAATAACCAAAATCAGAGCAGAATTAAATAAAATTAAATGAAAATGAAATGAAATGAAAAGAATTATACAACAGATCAATAAATCCAAAAGTTGTTTTTTTGAAAAGATCAATAAAATAGATAAACCTTTGCCCAACCTAACCAGGAAAAAAAGAGTCAAATCTCTAATTGCATCAATCAGAAATGGTAAAGATGAAATAACAACAGACCCCTTAGAAATTCAAAAAATCCTTAATGAATGCTACAAGAAACTTTACTCTCAGAAATATAAAAATCTGAAAGAAATCGACCAATAACTGGAAGTATGCCACTACCAAGACTTAGCCAGAATGAAGTGGAAATGTTGAACAAGCCTATATCAAGTTCTGAAATAGCATCAACTATACAAAATCTCCCTAAAAAGAAAACCCCAGGACCAGATGGCTTTATATCAGAATTCTACCAAACCTTTAAAGAAGAACTAGTACCGATATTACTAAACCTTTTCCAAAATATAGAAAAAGAAGGAATATTACCCAACACATTCTATGAAGCAAACATCATCTTGATCCCCAAACCAGGGAAAGACCCAACAAGAAAAGAAAATTATAGACCAATATCACTAATGAATATTGATGCTAAAATACTCAATAAGATCCTAACAAACAGAATCCGACAATACATCAAAAAAATTATATACCATGAATAAGTGGGATTTATCCCAGGGTCTCAAGGCTGGTTCAATATACATAAAACTATAAATTTAATTCAGCACATAAACAAATTAAAAAATAAACACCATATGATTCTCTCAATTGACGCAGAAAAGCTTTTGATAATATCCAGCATCCCTTCATGATCAGAACACTTAAGAAAATTGGTATAGAAGGGACTTTCTCAAACTAACAGAGGCCATTTATAGCAAACCCACACTCAATATCATATTGAATGGAATTAAATTGAAATCATTTCCACTTAGATGAGGAACCAGCAAGGTTTCCCATCGTCTCCATTGCTCTTTAACATTGTAATGGAAGTTTTAGCCATTGCAATTAGGGAAGAAAAGGTGATCAAGGGTATCCACATAGGGTCGGAGGAGATCAAACTTTCACTCTTCGCAGATGATATGATCGTATAACTGGAAAACACTAGGGATTCTACCACAAAACTCTTAGAAGTGATCAAGGAATATAGCAATGTCTCAGGCTACAAAATCAACACCCATAAATCTTTAGCCTTTATATATAACAATAATAACCAAGCCGAACAAACAGTCAAGGACTCTATTCCTTTCACAGTAGTGCCAAAGAAGATGAAATATTTG